>JAHWFP010260423.1:29247-55514 GCA_023313725.1 Lithobius niger
GTCAAAAACACACTGCCAAACTGAAAGAAAAAGTCATTTTTGGACCTGAAAAATAGCACTTTCAGCAGTCAAAATTTCTAAAACAATTCTTAACACCTCCAAGAGTCAACAATGTAAACAGCCGGTTATTAAGAAGTTTACACATTATTTTTTTTTAGGCGTCAAAATATTTGAACGTTGGACACTAATTTAATCTGCATTGTATTGAAACCTGACGTAATAATAAAGTAAATTACAGTTAGTTGAGTTCACGTTTCTAATATTTGCAGTGATGGTTGCAATGGCTGCGGACAGCAGCAACGTTTCACGTGGACTTAACACTTCAGCAAAGTTGGTGATATAACTTACAGAAAAGCTTGTTTGTGTTCATTTGCTGTTTTGACTTTGGTTCAGTTAAACCTTGCCTCAACATTCTTGTCTGGGCGTACAAGGTGTATGTACGCCCAACCCTGGAATATGCAACTCAGGTGTGGTCACCGGGTCTGCTAAAAGACATTGACAGAATCGAGTCGGTGCAGAGAAGATTCACCAAGTCAATCCCCGGTATGAGAAATCTGACGTATACCCAGCGGCTGAAACGTTTAAACCTTGACTCCTTGGCACTTCGACGCTTGAAGGCCGATGTTATCCTCCCTTACAAAATCCTCCACGGGTTAACACCACCTGAGCTATTGATACTTGAAATGAGCTCTAGTACAAAAACTAGGGGTCAAAGCAAAAAATTGATCACTCCACTTCACAAATTAAATTGTAGGCATCACTTCTTTAGCGTCCGGGTGGTTCCAGCCTGGAACTCATTGCCGGAAGTCACTGTCAATGCCCCTTCGGTCAACTCCTTCGGGTTTTGGCCGTTGCTTACTTTCTCTTTCGTTACTTACGTGTCTCCGCCGACCTATGGTTCTTCGTTCTCAGTTTGGCTTCCCCCCCCCCCCCCCACCAAAATCACGAGTTGTTTCCTGCTGTTTCCTGTTGTTTCTTTGACCACTACTTAATTGGTACATTATGGTAACAAAAATTTGCACAGGTTGTAATTTTTTTACGTATACTTTTAGATATCATGGTTTTGAGTACGTTTTTTGGCTCTTTAGTATTTTTCACAACCATTTGTCTGTAGGAAGTTGGAAAATTCTTACACGGACAACCTGTTATTCTAAGAAGACAAAAAAGGCGCCACTGACAGATGCGAATCCCCATACACACAAGAAAACACTCAGATTTCTGCGTGTTCGATGTGTGTGTTTTGTTTGGGGCTGTCACTCACATTTCTTTTTTATTGTCATCTTTTTGTGACCAAGACCGAAATTTATATATAGGAGTGTTTTCTTGTGTTTGTGGGGATTCGCATCTGTCAGTGGTGACCCTTTCCCCGACCCACAAAATTATTTTATTCTGTTATTCTAAACTCGACGACGACAACTTTTGACGTAATGTAGCGGATTGTTTTATGCTCCGAGGAAGGCCCTCGGTTATTTCCTTGCTTGCTTCATCTCTTAGAGTCATCCTGTGGCTATCGTGTAAAGTAAACGTCATTTTTAACCATTGTATATTAAGTCAATCCCGTTTTTTGTAACCCTACTCCTGTTTTGCTAAAGTGTTTTTTGGGGAAATAAACACACCATTTCGTTTCGTTCATTTGCATGCGAAACTTCATTAATCTTATTCATGTTGCTTGAAAATGAAAATGAAACCAGAATTGATAGAGTGAATGGCGGTTCAATCGAAACTTCTATTAATATTTAAGATATGAAGTTATTTTATTGTTTCTGCAGTTATTTTTGTGTTTTGTGAAGTATCAAGCTCCGTATTTACCACACTCACTAGTCCCAATTTGTAATAATTGTAAGTTTCACCCCTTTTCCCTCGCCTCCGCTCTACCAATGATCCAGAATGAAAAAAGTTATGCAGAAAAAAAGTCTGCAGATTATATCACGCCGCGGCTCTTATTTATTTCCACTTCGAGCACTGAGTAATTTTATTCACAAAAGCTCGATGGGCAGAAGATTGCGAAGAATTTTAAAAGGCAAAACCAGATCAACTTTAAATTGACGAAGCTCCACATATAGCCCAGATGCGTCAGACACAAATGGTACACCAACTACTGCCTGCCAGGCAGTTATTTGGCAAAGCATTGCTGGATGCCAGTACGGGTGGTCGATATCGTAAAGAATGCATGGGCACCAGACTGGACTCGCATACTCTATTAATGGCCGATCGTAGACCTACTATGCCTATAGCATCAGAGCATCATGGGCATAACAGCCTTCTTAGATTTGCATGCAAAAGACTTGCGGACAGAGCTGCAATCGCATGAAAATCAGGCATTGTGCAGTAAAAGCCAAGCTTGACGCCGTAGTCCGTCATTCACTGGCACAAAGCCCTATTATGTGCTCGGTGTATCTTGAGTCCTGCAGGTATCTTATGAGCGACTACATCTTCCTGGAGGGGGCGGCTTTAATCGACGGCCACCATTGTTTTTGTAACCATCTTGGATATCAGCAAGGCACTCCGCTACCAAAAATATACAATCGATTATCTGTGTTCGTTCTCGGGCGAACTCAAGATAGGCCGCGGATACTATAAACCTTTCAGTCCCGGCGTCCAAAAAAAAAAGAACGTAAACTATACGGGCAAAACAATAAGTCCCCTCGGACACCTCAAGCTTTGTGAGGGGCCTTGGGGACCCGAGCAAAGCAAGCAGCAACAGCCTATTATTGGTCAGCGTCATCGTCTCCAAACCAAGTTAATGCCTGCTTGAATCCCACGACCAACCTAAAAACGTCACCAGGCATAATTCGGGACTGAAGGGGTAAATGCTATAGTTTGCGTCTTTTAACTGCAGAAGGACTTGATTGGTCAATAGCTTAAAGCATGTTATTCTACTGGTATCCCTACTGCGGCAAAGGAATTTTTTTGGCTTTACATCCCGCAAATATTTTCCCAAATACGGCATTGGAGCAACAAGTTTTAAGCATGTCTCCGGTTTGGTAGCTTGTGAGCCCAGACATTCTCACCGGGGAATGGTTGGACCATTGAATGATGTCTTCGTCTCTCCTTTGCCAGCGATGAATCTCACGCTTGGTTTGGCCACTTTCTCCAGGCAGATTGGTTGACGCACATCAGCCAATACCATCTGCCATCTTGGCCTGCCGGGCTTTTGTACAGCAACAAACGACCAAGAATATTAATGATGTTCTTTAAACTTTATGATGCCTTCTGCTGCATTCAGGTGTTTTCTTATTTAAATAAGAGGAATGGGCTCGGCGGAGACGTGTTTGCTCCGACGAGAATGAATCTTCATATCTCCTCGCTGAAATTCAGTCATGAGTAAAATTAAAACAATAAATAATATGAAAATGGACTCGGTTATAGAATAGAATTTTAGCTCAACACTGACCTCAGACCAGAGTCGTTTAGAAACCTTAGCTTGTTGCTTTCAGGACACGATAGTGTTTGAAAGGTAACAGTCTTACTGACAGGAGCGGATCCAGCTTGGTGCGAATGGTGCGGCCACATCTCCCTTCGTGCTTCAAACATTTGTTTTAAATTTCGAACTCCATCCGACGCATTTTGTGCATTGTGCGACTGTCTTTCCGGGCGCTGGTGAGCCTGAACGCACTTTTTGTAGCATTGTGAGTGTTACGGAAAATCGGTGTTACTGTAAAAGATTCAGGACAATATTTCATTTAATAAATCATGTAAAAAAAAACTATATATCGTGCCCTGTACCTTACTCGGACGGAAAAGGCTGAAAAGCTGATATATACATTGCTATATTTTAATCTCATATGTTGACTTTCGCTGGGAAAAGTTGTTACTGCTTATGGTACTGTCACTGTAGCATATCCACATAGGAGACAGCACCGCTGTATAGTGTAAACGACAGAAATTTTGACATCCTGATAAGATTAGGTGACGTCATAGATTAGATAAGGATGACTCACCCTTCTGATTAGGTAAGGATGACTCAGCCACTGATTAGATGACGGTGTGTCAACCGATGACGTCATTGCTGACTCAAATAGTGGTCATCTTGAATCTCGGCAGTCATCTTGAATCTCAGCAGCCATCTTGAATCTCAGCAGCCATCTTTAATATCATCAGACATCTTGAATCACGTCTGCCACTTGTGTTGTCGCGTCTTGAATTGGCTTGCTCACTTTCATTTGGCCTTCAGTTCTCAGTGGTGTTTTGTTTTGTGAATTTTGTATTGGGAGTGTAGAAAAATTTGTTTTTTACAGTGAGCTGTAGTGAGGACACTGGGGTGGAAGCCAATAACATTAGTCAATTGACTATGAGAGTTAGTTGTTGTAGGGACGTCCATAGTTGGTCTAAAAGTTAAATGTTGAGTTTTGTGACGGCCATAACGCAACGTGGGAGTTTTCCTGTAAGTACTGCTGGAAGCAGTTTTCAGCTTGAGCAAGCAAAAGACAACACGTAAAGACTTCTGCGGAGATAGAAGATAAAACTGCCTGCAAACTATCCTTACTAATTACCCGATTGTCCAGTTCTCATTGTAAAAATGGACGAAACCCAAGATTTGTACAGGACGTGTTTTGGCAGTTTTTTTGCAGCAATTTCTGCAGACAACATTCAGTTTGTGAAAATAGTCCTGGGGGTTAAGGGAGTTAACTTTGCATTTTATTCTAAAAGCAAACTACTTGGCACAGAAACTCGTGGATGATTTAAGAAGCGGAGCCACGGTCAATTTCCATGTGGGTGTGAGCAATTCAAATTGGCGTCTTCAAAATGGCAATCTCGATAAATATCAATATTTCTAAAACACAATGTGTAGCAAAGTTGTAGAATAATGAATTTTGGACAACTTCTATCAAATGATTTTTCATGAAACTACGAAAAGCAAACGTGCTACGGGTGCTTTTCCAATATGACATCATCATACGAGTGCAGGCAGCACACAGACAGAACTTTTCCCAGAAAAGGCGCTCTAAATTGAGTTCAGTGGGAAATGTTGAGACGTTTGGGCACTGGATGATTTTAATCTAATTTGAGTATGCAGAATGCGAATCTGCCCGGTCTAAGTCGAATTCATCCTCCCAAGCCCGGAATTCAAGATGGCGTAGACAAATGGCGACCAAAAACAGTTTTTTTGGTTCTAGGGCCTAAACCGTTCACCCGATCGAAGATAAACCGGTTATCAATTATGTTTAGAAAAAATTTCCTTCAGAAAAGGTTCTATTCGTATTTTTCGTAAAATAACCTTTCTGCCGAAATTCGTCATTTAATTACCTTGTACGATGGCTGTGTCAGACTGAAATTCATCTTAGGGTATCCCCCTTTGATGTCATGGCCACCCGAATTGCATTATGGGATGCTACCTTTGATATCATGGCTGACTGAATTGCTTTATGAGACAACATCACATCACATCACTTGACAGTTACCTATAAGGCCAACTATTATCTCTCTTATCAACTACCTACCATAGTCCAGTGGCTAACGTCACTGGCTTCCACCCCAGCGTCCGATATTCGGAATGTATTTCAGCCCAGTGTAAGAAAAAAAATGTCTACACTCACTCCCAATGCTGAGTTTACAGAAAATGAAAAAATACCAAGTGAGAACTATAAAAGGCAACTGAAGTGAGCCAGCCGATTCAAGATTCAAGATGGCCACTGATATTCAAGATGGCTTCCAGGATGCAAGATGGCTGCCCGGATCCAAGATGGCTGCAAAGATACAAGATGGCCAACAAGTGAGTCGGTGATAACATCATTGGGTAACTCTTCCTTATCTAATCAGTGGCTGAGTCATCTTTACCTCATCAGAATGACATAAGATAGACACACGCTAGTGTTTCGTGCCAAATTAGGCAACAAATATCACATCAAACATCACAATCAATCACATCAATAAATGTCGAGGTTGTAAATCATTGTAGCACAACGCCATACCGTCAGTGTCTTATATCTTGAAGCATAGTTGGGCACATTTCAGGTACTTGGGGAAAAATAACAATACGATACAAAAGCTTAAATTGTGTTGAAATCGAGAGCAATGACCCACCTGACAAAACTTAAATCGTGTAGGAATGCCAGCTAAGCTGCTTTCAAATGCAAAATCTGACCTCAGTAACGTTGAAAATGTGTTACTACTAGCTAGCTAGCCGAAAGTAGCAATGTAGTAGTTTTCAGTTAACCTTCGAACTATTAGTCGGTGCGATTAAATTGGCGAATGTTTTGGTGTGTTGATATCACTCCTTTGAAGGGCCGAACCATTCGGATCTTGGCGGCCCCTTTTAACAGTTTTGGTTTTGATATGATTTCTATTACTTGCTATATGGGGGTACTCTCCCTCCGTATTTAAGCATGCATGATTTTAAATCAATCCAAAAATTCAAAACCACGTTCTGAACTCATGGTGAGTCGGACATTCTGTTGAATTTGTCCTATCATGAAGTACTGGTTCTTCCAGTTGATAACAAGCATGCTTTGGAGCTCCAGATACGATTAGCTATTATAATTTCGATGTGTTCAGGGAGCTACCTACACCTTTACCATTTAAGGATTCCTCTAGTCTTTAGGTTCGAACTTAGCTATAACTTTGTTTGTTCTTTGTTTCAAAGTGTCTGGAGCGAGTAGTTTGGGATCTGAGCTAACGTATCATGGATTACAGCGCCTGACTCTTAACAAATTTTTGTACTACAGGCTGCATTCAACTTTTTGGGGATGTTTTTAAAAATGGGCAAAGTCGTTTTTCTTGCCTTCTGGGATGCCTTTAGAAAAGCAAAGTCGTTTTTCTTGCCTGCTGCGAATGTCTGTAGAGAAGACAGTCGTTTTAATGCCTTTAGACAACGCAAAGTCGTTTTTCTTGCCTTTTGGGATTCCTTTAGAAAAAACAAAGTCGTTTTTCTTGCCTTCTGGAATGCTGTTAGAAAAAGCAAGCATTTTCTCTAGATATGAAGCTTTTCTGCCCCATCCCCATCCTCAATCAGTACTAGAATGGAGTTGCTTGTTGGAGTGTTATGGTCAGCCTGCTTATATGGCATATCCTAATTCATTAGCAGCTCGAAGTGATGTTGATGTTCAGTGGCGTCTGATGTGTGATGGTGTACTGGTTGATGGTGTGCCTTATCCTGATGTTTGGCATTGCTTTTCATCATTTCTCGTTCTTTGTATGCAATGCGGAGTGTCCTGTCTTGGGTCCTTTCTTGTGTTTTGTCGTGTCGTGTCTAAACTACATTCTGAAGTGTCCTATTGTTTTCTCTCATGTTTTGGTTTGGTTTTAGACGCAGGTACTTTTCAGTTTTTTTTAACGGTTTGCAATTATGTTGTCATTCTCTCTAAGGCTTACCATTTCTTCCTCGATGTGTTTCTCTACCTCCTTCCCCTTCGTTCTCGCCATCATGTCTTTCAAGTATACGAAAGACGGTTTTTTGAGTGCCGTCAAGCTGAGAAACTCTTGCATCTGATCTTGTTAATTAGGGGCCAGGGTTAATTGTTATGTTTTCCGTTGTTGGTTGGCAGCAGACTGGTGTTTTCGTAGTTTGTATCTCACTCTCGTTTACTGCTTTTTGCGTTGTGCTTGGTTCGTTTTCTGTATTTTCGTAATTGTGAGTTTCTTTCGTATTTGTTTTAGTTCTGCTTGTGGACCTCTCTACTTTTGCTGATTTCAACGTCCGCAGTTTACTGCCTTCCATTTTTATTGTTATGTTCTCTGACTTATTGTACTCATGGCTTTTTGTTATTTTTTGTCGTTATTGTCGGCCACACCAAAGTCGTTTTCTTGGTGCAAGTGTAACGGTTCTATGGCGCTTACCTGTCAACTGTCGGGCACTCACACCGTTTAGCTACCGTGGCACGAAAAACATGAGAAGTAAAAAGCCAAAAGTATGGCTTGATTAAAGAAAGATTCGTATCCTACTGGAAATGTCGCAATGCACCTTATAGGCTTTTTACTTCTCATCACCGTTTTGGTGTTTTTTTTTTCATTTATCGCATGTAAAAGACGCTTCATGCACACAAAAGTGTAATTCAGTCGATTGACTTTTCGAGCTCATTGTTTCGCTTATGGCCAATGAACCATGACTTATTGCACACTAATTTAAGGGTGAATTCAAGGCATGTATACGCAACGATCTCTTTCTTGTAGCTGGAATTTAGTCACTACGGCGAAGGTGACGTTGTCCTGGCGCAACCACGCTACCTGGGTTAGCTGTCTATGCCATCATCTGCGTAAATGCTTGCAGTCATATACAGGGTGGGCCACAAAAAACTGACCACCCAACATTTTCTAAGTCCCAACTTTTCTAGTTAGCACCCCCTCAGAACCAGGAGAGGACAAAAATCTTCCCGCTTCATTAGCTTTGATTTATGTCCTCTCCTGGTTCTGAGGGGTGCTAACTAGAAAAGTTGGACTTAGAAAATGTTGGGTCGTCAGTTTTTTGTGGACCACCCTGTCAACCGTCACAATAAGACGAAGAGTTTCTCATCGTTATTCCTTCCGAACTCATCGTTATTGAAAGACTCTTTTCGTTTCGAGTCCGCGGAGACAATACAGGTGCCACGTTATGGGATTTCTTGCTTCTAGCTACGAAAATGCAAAGCGAGATGGTTGCGTAAATAAGCCCTTATGTAACGAAATCTCAGTTGCCGGAAGCTAGTTGCCAATCCACGTCATTCTCCAAAATAAATTCTATCAATCCATGACAATAAGCTAAACGAATTTTGTCGAAGACATAGTGTAGCTCCTGAACTTGCATATTCGACTGTTTCGTTATGATTCGTCACAGCCAAAATCGGTGGCATATTAAAATTTTAAACTAAACAATGTCTTCTAGCTGGTAAGGATTGGTCTGTTTCATCTATCGACTTTGGTTCCAGTTTCGGTTTTACATACCCACAAAACCGCGGTTTCGGTTTCGGTTTTTTGCCACCCACCCCCACTCGATTTTTCTAGGTTTTTTTTTTAATAGTAGTTTTACTAGCTTCCAACTCGCTATTGCTTTCACTTTGAGCAGCGTCATTGACCATGGGCCTGGGCATGGCACATTTTCCTCTACTTTATCATTTTTTTACGACTAGGAGCTTTGCTGTAATTTATACGTAAGACGATGATAATGATTTAAAAATTTAAAACAACATATCAATCTCTGATTTTTCGAACACAATTCGAAAAAAACCGACACAAAATCCGAATCGGTTTCGCTTTCGGTTAAAACCAAAAAATCGGTTTCGGTTACCAACCCTTCCCTACTCGCTGGCGAAATTGCGTTGTGTTAATGCAGCCCAACATGCTTCTGCCTGTTTCCTCCCTTTCCCGTTTCTGCTTTTACCTTTCCTCCCTTTCTGCTATTACCTTTTACGTTTAGTTCCTTGATTCCACCCCACACCCCCCTTCCTCATATCCATTATCCATGCATTAATAATCATGTTATAGATGAAGAATCGTAATATTTCCTTTTTGTTGTTCTTGTTACATTATTCTTTCGTAAACACGCCCTTTTTTCCCGAGAACTTTTGCAAGCTTTTACTTTAATTTATCTGATTTTTGGTTTATAACTTCTATTTAATTACTTTGCGAGCATAATGCGAGATTAAAATGATAAATGGTAAGCTTAAATTTCTTTCCTATCTGCTAGATTACCCCGGTTGCGTGAGGGAAGCCAACAGTTTTGCATTTCTGTTTGCTTAATGGATAACAGTTGATTAAGAAGCCAATTTGGTGATTGAAGAAAAGGCATGAGTTGCTGATAACGACGATCGATCGAATTGCACGGCTTAAATCTTGTGCATACAACATAAATGTGCTTTAAAATATTGATACGACATCACCAAGCGACGACTAATTTTGGGTTTGAGAAACCGGGGAAACAGATTTCCGAATTCTGGATATGTTTTTGATTGCTTGCTGTCGTGGCACCTAAATGGGATTAGGTTAAGTAAATTGAAACGATAATTCAAAAAATCACGGATGGTCATAGTATAGTGAGAAGTGGTGCACCCACCGGGGTGGGGGTCGGGGGGGGGGATGTGATAAAAAGTAAACAAACAAGTCCTTTATGGTAGTTGAAAAGGACTTTAAATTTGCTTCAAGGCCAGTCAAAAGCAAAAGGACTCACTGACTGTGCCGGAAAAATCCACTCTTCAAACACCAAAACACAATTTTAATGGCAATATGGCGACGATATATGTGCCAGTGTCTGGATAGTGGGGGCCTCCCGCTTCATGTGTTGTATTTAGTGTTTACTGATTTGTGACCAAGGCACAAATTCGAAAGTTTGGAAGTGCCGAAAATTAAACTTGTGTTTTGCTGTTTGAACTCGTGAATGGATTTTTCCGGTCCAGTCTGTCGGTCCTATTGCTTCTCACTCCGTCCACACTCGGAAAATTGTTTCTGCTTCATGCTTCAAGGCATTAAAACGCTGAAAAGGAATTCTTTTACAGGATTCGGAGGGACTTACAGCACCCCCTCCCTCTTTTTAGTACCCTTTAGCTGAATTTTTTCGTTTGATTTTTAACTACAATCTCCTTTGCCCCTCGAAATCAAATTCTTGGGTGGACCACTGAAAGGTTCATTGCAACACTGCAGACAGGACAGTGCGAACTGGACAGTGTAAAAGGCTCTGTACAGACTACTAGCACCGTCCCCAATTAAATATGTAGCTTACTGCAATGTCTAAAAAAGAGGCCCAAATTAGTAGATAATTAATAACAGTTCAAAACAACTACATTGTAGAAGCATTATAGTGTGCGCGGCGTATCTTGAGTCCTGCACTTATTTTGTGATCGGCTACGTCTTCCTGGAGGGAGCGGCTTTAACCGACGGCCGCCATTGTTTTTGTAACTACTTTGGATATCAACAAGGCACTCTGCGACCAAACACGTACAATCGATTATTTGTGTTCATTCTGGGGCGAACTCAAGCTGGGCCGCGGACACTATAGAAATATCTTCGTTGCGGGTACAACATTATAACCCTGGCTATGTTCGATGCATCAGAGCAAGTTCGTGACTAAGCATATTCGCATTCGTGTAGCCACGAGCCTGTTCTGTGGACTAAGCCTACGAAGTGGGTATTGTGTGGAGGAACCATAAGACGTTACTTCTTATTTGTGTACCTGATAATTGTGACACCCACAACACCTAAAACACCTACAACTTCATTTCTCTTCTTATAACTGCGAGGTTTGAAACCCGTAAATGTCACACCTATCATTGAGGGTGGCAATGTTCTACGGGTGCTGTACCTCGTAAAAGACAACATTGTCGAGAGAGGCAGAGAAGGGCCACTCGCCTTGTTCCAACGTGCAGGAATCTGACATACGCCGAATGTCTTCAGATTCCTTTGGTAGAGAAAATATGAGAGGCAACCGTATAGAAGATCATCCCCATTTGTTATGACTTTCGTAACGATTTCTGGATTTTACACCAGAATCAGAGGAGACGTCATAGTCTTTACATAAACGACTTGCCTCTGCATTCTCGCAGCTAGATGCATGAAATCATCTGAAATTCCAACATGGTGGCGGTTTTAGCTCTGTCGACGCGCAACGAAGACAGTCAATAATTCGAGTTCAGAAGTGACTAGGAAAATTTCGTCAGGAGGAATTCTTTATCTTATTGTCGCGGATTACAAGACGCAAAGCATTAACTCAAACGACGTCGGTTTCAACTAATCCAGGAAGCGATGTTACCATGGCAACGACACCTTTGCCATCGCGATTAAATTGTAGCTGCGAGAATGCAAAGGCGAGTCATTACGTAAATGCGCCCTTACTGTTATACCATGAACAAGCACACACGATTGCGAATTGCAAACTTCTCATTTTTTCATTCATCAACTGTCGGGATAAATGTAAAGTGTGCGCGGCCTATCTTGAGTTCGCCGCAGAACGAACACAGATAATCGATTGTACGTTTTTGGCAGCAGAGTGCCTTGTTGATATCCAAGATTATTACAAAAACAATGGCGGCCGTCGATTAAAGCCGTCCCCTCGAGGAAGACGTAACTGCTCATAAAATACTTCCAGGACTCAAGATACGCCGCGCACACAATAGTTGGTAGTCTTTTTACACCGAGCTTGACTTATGAGCTCCTTGGTTCCACTGTCGATAATTTCTATACAATCTTTATCTAGACACACGCTAGTGTGTCGCCGCCAAGTAACAGTACATCATCCCATTGTAGACATCCGATTGTTAAAAATTGATTGTTAATGATAAAAAGGCGGCTCACTAGCAGACATGTGTCTGTTAACTGTAAGCAATTGACAGCATATTTTGGCATGTTGAGGATAAATCCCAATGCGACAAAAATGTTTCAAATTGTGGAAAATGTAAGGGGGAGGGTCAGAGATTAAGAAAAACTAAAATTTAAAGGATGAGTGTCCACCAATCATAGAGAAAAAGATGCGTCAATAACGTTGTTTTTATGTTAATGTCTAGCTAGCTAGCTAGCTAATAAGATTTTTCCCATGTTAAATCCCATAGACTTTTTGCTCATGGCTAGCGCAAAATTGAGAAGTACCTGAACTTTTGCACACGGATGGATAGTGATCTGAGGATGGTCCTTTTGTTGGTTTGGAGGTGGTAGGGGTCAGGACAAATGCGTGGGAGGGTTTTGAAATTGGACACGGGCGAATTTAAATTTCGTTTCTTTTCCAAGTTGCAACCAAAGATTTTAAGCAACAATCGCTTGAACAATCAAGACTGGTCCTTAGATTTATTGTAAAAGCCTGGACGAACTAAAAACTGAACTGTAACGAAGGACAAAATAAAGAAACATTAACGTTGCCGTGGATTGCGTAAGAATAAAGGGATGCGCGTTACATGATGGTTACGAAACAATACGAGCATACACGAGCTAATGGATTTTTTTTGTTAATAACCCAAAAATAAATGGCTTCGCATTCTGCTGTTTTAGTAACAGCGACCTTCGGTGGTTTCTGCATGACTTAATGTGGCCGAAATCTTGAAAAATTAAGAGGAAGGTGAAGGGCTAAACAAAACAACTGAAGGGGATGCGCTGATTGAGTGAGTGAAGCGAAGTTAATCGCACCGAATAATACTTTGGACGTTAAATGAAAATTTGAAGATTGCTACCGCTAGTAGCAATCTTCTAGTTTTCATTTAACTTTCGAACTATTAGTAGGTGCGATTAACTTGGCTAATAGGATTAACCTTGGCGACCTTTCCCTGGTAGAATGATATCACTACCTTCAAAGGCCGACCGTTTTTGGAAACTTGGCGGGTTTTTCTGCCAGTTTTGGTTTTGGGTGTATAATCTTTACTTAGTTATACACTGCAGCTTCGCCACTTTTTGTTTATGAACTGTGACAAAGCCTCAGCACAAACGTCACCTTTGAATCATTTTTCTTTGTATGTAGCCTACACAGCCATGTTGCATTACGTTACTATTCGTGAGGAATGCCTTACCACATTGAACAAGCATATTTGAACGGTTTTTTGGCATTATGTATACGCGGCCATGTCATTTAAAGTTATTATGGTACAAGAAAGTCTTGCCACAATCCTTTCATTGAAATCATCATTTTTGTTACTCTGACTGACGGTAACGTTATGTTGAACCACTTCAGAATAGCGTTTTGCACTCTACACTCTAGTACGGTATTGTTTGTGAACCTTTATTGACGTTACGGAAATACGAACCTCCGCGATTTGTTACTGAATGTTAGCAGTTCGCAAATTGTTTTTATTAACCGAGAGTATAGATTGATTGTCTGATTGATCATTTCTACGTTGATGGTGTGTTATTTCGCTTCGTTGTTGTTGCTTGAAACAATGATGAAACAGTAACAATATAATTATAATAACAATGAAACAGTAACAATAACAATGAACTCGCGCATATCTTGGGCCTTCCGTATGAAAGGCTTGCAATGTGCCAAGTTTTAAAGTTGCGTTGTATTTGTGATGAGTGGAAACTTGGCTCGTTTTAGTCCACAGCCGTACCGGCTGAGAAGACTATTGCAACAACTTTGTCCGTCCGTCCGTCGCTTTTTTCAAATTCGCAACGGTACTAGATATTCACGACCATTGTTTACAACGTTCGATTCAGTGTGAGAAATTCGTTAAATAACATGGCAATACTTCGACGTAACTAAATTAAATAATAACATTTTATCGTCGAATTGAAATCCTAAGATCACACGCAATAAAAACAAATGTGTTTTAGCTTCGTTTAAATTAGTCTCGTCGTAGTGTTGCATGAATGTATAGGCTTACCGCCGAACCAAATTCTCCATTAGGCCTAACTGATACTTACGAAATTAAAAACTGCATTAAAAAATTAGGCCTAAAAAATGAAATTGAGGCCTAAAATCATGTTATCACGGCAACGTCAAGTTGCTACGAGTCGCTGTTGGCTTCATCAACAGCGTCTCTTTCGTCACTTCCCTACTACCTGATCTATATAGGCTACGTTGCTCGTTACGTTGTAACACTGTAATTGTGTGGCTGAAGGCGCACCATGTTGCAAAAATGAATAGGCGTACTAGTATACAATCCCAATCTCCGTTAGCTGCTACTTACGAAATTAAAACTGCTGGTTAAAATTAGGCCTAAAAGCTTACAATTACGCCTAAAATGTAAAATGGGCCTAAAAGCTAACACATTTTTAACCGACAATTGTGATGGCTACTGCTTTTAGATTAGTATAATAGAGATAGCTGTTGTAGTGCACGATAGAGGTGTGTGCCTCAACACTGGAAGTGGAGGATATGTACAGAAGACCGGTGCGATTAGGCAGTCACTGTAGCCGTTCGTTACAATGACGTTCACAGACGTTCAATGGCTGAGACTTGGTGGTTGTTATGCTTAAAATTATTGTTTTTCGTTTAGAAATCACGACTTTTGGTAGCTGCGCCAAACGTGGTTTTCTTCTTTAACGTACGTTTTTTGGTTGAAACCTTGCTGAAGCTTTACTTCTGAACTTTGAATAAAACATTTTCAGGTGTTGAGTTTTATCTAGATATCAGTTGATTTGGTAACTTACGTGATTTTATGATTTTGTGATTTTTGCACTTTGAAGTCGAATACTTTCTTTAAAAGCAAACTAGGAGTAACTAATTATACTCGTAGAAAGAGGCCAAGTATTAATTCTACAGAAATTGCACATTTCAGATAAATAATTATCATGTTGTTTGTTGATGGGTGTGGCAGATTTTGTTGTGGTCAATTTCATAGTAACCTTGCAAGGAATTCTGAAAGCCAGATAAATGCCGTAACAGCACGTGATGTGGTAGTTTCTTTGCGTTTTCGATTGCCAGGGTTTGTTGACGCTTTGCACTTGGTTATTTTCGGCATTGATTCGTATTTAGATATCAGTTCTTTTGGTAAGTGATGATGCGAGTTTATGATTGTTATTTTTTTTTTTAATATTTTAGTCGAATAATTTCTTTTTATATAAACTAAAAATAACTAATTACTCAGGAGCCAAGTATTATTTCTACACAATTCAGATAAATAATTCTCATGTTGTTTGTTTGTAGATGGATATGGCGGAATTTCTTTAGCAATAACAACGCAACTTGTATGGAGGAGTTACGATAGGTAGATAGGCTGAAAGTGGGGTCAACTGTTGAGGTCAACTGAAACATTGCGTCCGATGCGTCCTCATTTTCTGTAGCATTCATGAACCGTGGGTCGACCCAGAGTGCCTCATGCTGTGTATGACCAACTTGTGCTTCTGTTGTGCGTATTCTGCAGTTACGGTGCGTTCTTGGTTGGATTCTGTCGCTGTCATATGAAGTGAGTTGACGAGTGTTTCGTTCTAGTGTGGGCGCCGCCATCTTGGTTCTCTCGACATTGTGTGAGTTCGATTCCCGTACGTGGACTCTTTTTTTAATTAGTTATTTTTGTAAATTTTTTTTAAACCTTGTTCCTGTCTGGTAACTCACTGCTTTTTGTCTGGAAGTTTTTTTTAATTAGTTTTTTTATAAATTTTTTTAAAACTGGTTCCAGTCTGGTAACTCGTTGCATTACTGGTGCTCAGATCATATAGTTACGTTTTCCCTTTTCTTTGCGAAATGGAAAGATTTTTAGTGAAAGACAAACGGTGTATAATGCTTGGCAGTCATCAACATCTGCAAGCAGGGTTTGAACCAAGCTTGAAGGAAAATAGGCGGCGAACCCAATATTTTGACTCTGTCCAGACGCATAGTGCCTCTAAAACTCCAATCCAGAGTACACCGATGAGCCATTTGACTGATAGACCAGACAGGCGCGAGGACGACATGCATAACATACCGGCGCTGCACGACCTTTCATCGAAGCTGCTGGAGCGTCTTACTGACTTCAGCCTTGAAAAGGATATTGATCTGGAGGAGATTAGTTCCAAATTGAAATCACTTCCGGAGCAAATCACACTTGCACAGGAAGTTCGTTTTAAGGACTTCACGGACATTTTTAACGAGTGGTCTTCGTCTTTTTTCTTGAAACAGCAACGTTTGCTGGAGGAATATGCCGACTCACTACTTACGAGACTTGAGACTAGGGCTGCAGCATTTGAGGATTCTCTCTTAAAGAGGCTGGAAGCACTTACCCCCAGCCATCTTGGCTTGCTGAAATCATCAGAAATGGCATCTAATGGTGGAACACAGTTATTGGTAAATCTCAAATCATCGAGCGAAGGGGACTTGGAAATCCTCTCTGCCCACCTGAATCGTGAAAATGTGACTAAAGAAGCCCCATCTTCAATGTTTGTGCAGCAACTACCGGAGTATCATCGAAATATCACGGTTCGAAGGGGAAAGCATCGTAGGAAACACTCCGACGTGAGTAGTAAACCTGATCAATTGTTAACTGCCGAGCGCGACGAGTTAAACCAGTCAACTGATCAGGGACATAAGAATCAGATTGCCACAAATCAAAATGTGTCAGAACTGTGTAACATGCAGAATACAAAAAAAGAAAATGTTAATCAAGAATGCCCTACAAAAAAGTGGAATAATCAAACTCTTATTGTTGGAGACTCACATGTACGGAATTTGCGTGGGGGCGTCCATCCACTCTCTAAAACATGGACTTTTCCTGGACTCAAAGTGAAAGACCTGAATGCCAGACTCGAACCTCTCCTTGGGGACTTGGATCCCTCAGGTACTCTGATTGTTGGCGTCGGATCGAACAGCATCGAAGAGGAGTCCCCTAACAGAATTGTTTCCTGCATCCAAGATTGCCTAATCTCCGTGAGCACAAGGTTTCCTAAGGCCAGAATTGCTATCATTGGCCTCTTCCCGCGATTGAGCTCGCAGCATAGAGAACTTGACAAGAAAGTTGTCCACACTAATACACTTTTACGACAGATGTGTGTGCACTGTAATTTCTCGTTTGTGTCCATAGATAAGGACATATGCCATGACCACACACTATTGGATAGGGATCAATTACATCTCACTGCTAGGGGCAAGTCTGTGCTCCAGTACAACCTTCAAAATGTTCTGGCCAGTCAGGAAAACTAGTTCGTTTAAGTGGGGAAGACCCAGTGACTATTGTCAGATCAACCAAATTGATTGGCGATCTTACATGCATCATGTTAAATGCACGTAGTATTAGGCAAAATTTTGGATGCTTTCTTGATCTAGTGCGCGGGGATACCTTTGACATAATTTTTGTTGTTGAAACCTGGCTCGATTCTAGTGTAACTGATTCCATGCTATGTGACACGGGGGTTTACTCGGTAATTAGGAGGGACCGGGGAAGTTTGGGTGGTGGTCTGCTGGTTCTTCACCGGGTATCAGTCCCTTTGGTCCTAGTGGGGGTTGGCTCTTTAGAAGAGGGCATGACTATCCATTTCCCCTCCCAGAAAATTAACTTTATCCTGTGTTATTTGCCCAACAGCTACATTGACCTTGAAATCGAGTAAATTTGCTCTTTTATTCTCGGATCGATCGTACCAGGGTATGCAACAGTCCTACTAGGAGACTTTAATCTTTCTACAGTGGACTGGGAAAGAAATTGCGCCGGGGATAAGCATCATAGTTTATTTTTGAATTTAATTGCACCTCTCGGTCTGACCCAGCTTGTGGATCATCCAACTCGGGGCAACAATATACTTGACCTGATACTAACTTGCGATGATAGATTGGTTTACGACTTGGAAGTTGGTAGTCATTTTGGTAACAGTGACCATTACACTGTTGGCTTCAAGATGCACCTTTCAAATTCTGAAATTGAAAAGAGCCAGGGAAATGGCAGGAAGTTAGCCAAAGGAAGAATCGATTTCCATCAACTTAGATCTTCCCTTGGCACAGTGGACTGGGATTCCATTGTTTTTCGTGCCCACCAAGACGTTGAGGCAGTGTGGACTTGTTTCTCGAGGTTACTCTCGGGACACATCGAATTGTGTCGCGAACCTTCCAGACCACAGAGAAAGAGTCAGTTTTTTGTCCCACGCTATCTTGCCAAACAGGGCGCCATTAAACTGAAGCTCTGGAAACAATACAAGGCCAAACCAAGCCCGGAAACACTGTTTGCCTACAACACTGAGCGAAAGCACTATTCAGATTTGGCCGAATCCTGGTACAAAGCAGGCGAGAAGGCGGCACTCAAGGAGGGAAACCACTCGGCTCTCTTTAAACTCTACCGTAGCCGTACTTCCCTGTCTCGTACCATTCCCCCACTCAAGGTGGGAACAAATTTCTTTGAGGGTGATGTCGAGAAGGCAGAGATCTTCAGCGAAATCTTTGCCTCTAATATAGTCCTGGACGATGGAAACCCGAGACTGCCCTCCCTACAACGGTCGGAATCTCTCGTCCCATGCTCCGAGGTTCAATTCTCTGTGGATTCAGTTGAAATAGCCATTAGAAAGTTAAAGCCAAGCAAATCTTGTGGACCCGATGGTCTCTCGGCCTTTCTTTTAAAGCAGCTAGGTAATGTCATCAGTAGACCTCTGTCAGTTATTTTCTCCCGATCTTTTGCCCAGTCAAGACTCCCGAACATCTGGAGTCAGGCAAACGTCATACCTGTCTTAAAAAAGGGTTCCCCTTCAGACCCACGAAACTACAGGCCCATCGCCCTCACCTGTGTTGTGTGTAAGGTGATGGAATCCATTATCCGGGATGTGATCCTTAAATTTTTAGATGACCATTCAATTATCGGATCTGATCAGTTTGGTTTTCTCCCCCATAGATCGGCTACACACCAATTGTTGGCAGTACTGGACCGGTGGACAAGTGCACTGGATATTGGAATCCCCTCTGATGTAATTTACTTTGACTTTAAAAAGGCCTTTGAGTCTGTTATTCATAGAAAACTCATTTTGAAGGTCAGCAGCTGTGGCATTGGAGGTAACCTTAAGGGTTGGGTTTCGGCGTTCCTTGAGGGCCGTACCCAACGCGTGTCAATTGAGGGTACCTACTCTTCCAGGGTACATGTCACATGCGGTGTTCCCCAGGGATCAGTCCTCGGACCACTGTTGTTTGTTATTTACATTAACGACCTCAGGATTAGTAATGACTGTACCTTCGGTTTTAAGTTTGCGGATGATTTAAAGATTGGGGCCGAAAACCTTTCTTTGGGGGCATCTTCTGAATTGGAGATGCAGATCCAAGCCGTTGAGGTGTGGTCTAGACAATGGCAGCTGCCTATTTCAGTACCAAAGTGTTTTACTTTCCATGTTGGGAACCAAAACCATGAATCGGAGTATTTTCTCGATCATCAGCCTTTACCATCCTCCATCGAGGTCAGGGACTTGGGGATTTGGTTTAATGGCAACCTGAAGCCCTCCCTCCACTGTCAAAAGATTTCCGCAGCGGCTTTTAGACGTTCGGCAGTCGTATGTAGGTGCTTCACTTCGGGCAGTATTGCTAATAAGGTTAGGGCATTCAAGGTCTTTGTACGCCCCATCCTTGAGTATGCGACCCCAGTCTGGTCTCCACATTTGGCCAATGACATTGACCTCTTGGAGAGAGTCCAACGTCGGTTCACAAAATACTTGCCTGGTTTCAGGGAAATTGACTATGGTAACCGACTTAGCAAGCTTTGTCTTGAATTGCTGGAACTACGCCGAATAAAATTTGATCTTATTTTAACATATAAGATTCTACATGGGTTGATCGCCATTGATCTTCCTTTTTTCGGTCTTGCCCCCCGCAAAATTTGTACCAGAGGCCACAATCTGAAGCTTGCTATACAATCTTCGCGTCTCGACTGCCGTCGTTATTTCTTCTCGCTGCGGGTTGTTCCAATCTGGAATGCACTAGGGGCAGAGACAGTGAATGCCCCAACTGTTGCTGGTTTTCGCAGGCTACTGGCTTTGGAACAGTTGAATGTGTTCCTTAAGCGTCCCCTGGCCCCCGTGCATTAAACTCTACCCCCCGCCGGCCCCCCCCCCCCTCCCCTGTTGGGGGAACGGTATCAGTGGCTCCCTGCCCTTCCGTCTTCCCTCCACGTAATATGTGGAAAACCAGTATATTTATTTATTATTTATTTATATGTGCCATTGTGTCACCATTTATTGTTGTGACATAATATTATTGTTTGGACCTATTCCAATCGTTTTTGTTGGGAAACTTAGGGAAGTTTCTAGAATTTCAAAATTAACGATCCCCGAAGTGTTAGTTTTCTAAGCCAATTACGTAAAAAGGCTTTGACTACTGACCGTATTAGTAAGTCCAATTAGGAAAAAATAAGAAATAATTACGTAAATAACACCACGAATGGTATCTCCCACTCTGGCGTTATGATTTGATGTGTGTTTGGAAGTATTAGTAAAGAACAAGGATGCTAAGAGGATCAAAATTTTTTTATTCTTGATTTAATGTTGTGCCTGCGTTTGGCTATTCCTTTTGAATCAGGGTGCAGGCCTCCCTCCGTCGGCTATGGTGCCTGCTTAGCCCTCCTCTCCTCCAGACGTAGCTGAAGATGAGTAGACGACGAGACGGACAATTTAGCTGGAGGAATCCAAGCGGAAAAACCAGGATCTTTAACGTGGCACGATTGACATGAGCACGAGACGCCACAGGGCCCTTCTCAACCCGATAATGCCTGGGGGGGGGGGGGGGAAATGTTTTGTAAATCTCTATCACTACATGGCGTTAAACTTGCATCAATATTCAA
Source organism: Lithobius niger (assembly GCA_023313725.1). Lineage (NCBI taxonomy): Eukaryota > Metazoa > Arthropoda > Chilopoda > Lithobiomorpha > Lithobiidae > Lithobius > Lithobius niger. The sequence goes on from JAHWFP010260423.1 coordinate 50,283, forward strand.
CAGAAATGTGCTTCGGTTTCGCCCTCGTTTTCCACGCCAACTCGTAGCAAGATTAAAGAAACGAAATTAGTGGTAATTTGAAAACAAAAGAAGATGAAGTGAAGCCAAAACACTGAATTCCTACAAGAACGAAAAGTGAGCTGCAGCAATGACGAAAACAAATTCACGTGTCATCCTCGTTATCAGCAATCTTGATAGTTCTTGAGTTGGCATAGTGGCCTAGTGCATTGGAGACCCAACCCCAAATCCCCAGTTTAGTTCCCCAATGCGCTATGTCATCCTTGACGGTTCTCAGTGTTAGCTTCATTGTATATATTCTTTTGTTTTTGTGAAATCGCAGTTCAGGTTTAATACAAGAAAGGAACTGTGAAGTCCTTAAACCATGCGCAATGGCTGTTTGCCGTGACGTCACCATGAGTTAGCCAATAACGAACGAGAACAGCGGCTGTGTGGCCATCTGATTGGACTAGCCCAGTCACGTGATATGCACGTCACAGCAAACAACCATGGCGCGTGGTATAGAGCTGCCCCATCATTGAACACTATATACAGGCAAAAAGAAGAAAGCCAAAAAGCACTTTAGTAAGTCAATATAGGCAGAGTAGCCCTCAAGTGCAGGAGAACGATGAAATCAAGACGTTTCAGGGTTTAAAACATGTCAAACAACGGGAAAAAAAATGAATAAAACATACAGCAGAACAGGTGGGTCATGGTTCTAACCCTAACAGGTCTTAAGGCTTAGGGGTGGCACGATACAAAAAAAAGTTATCCCGATAAAACTTTTACAAATTATCGCGATAATCGATAATATCGCGATAAAAACAAATTTTGAGGCTGGAATAACCATTTACAAAAAAAAAACCTTGACTGACGCCTACAGTGCAACCTTCACTAATATGAAATGTGTGGCACTCGCCATTTGACCAATACACATGAAAATGCACTTACCATTGTCCATTACTTCCTCACCACGTAGAAACAATTTAGTAGTTGTACTGCTACTTAATGCTTAAATATTGTTTAAATTATTTAAGCATAAGTAGAAGTACAACAACTAAATTAAACTAACTCTCCAATCAGTTAAAAGTGGCTATAGCAACAGTATTGCACACTTGGTTGGAGAGCCCTTGTAATTCCACATGCAACACCGGAAAACGCTTCTTTCTAGTTATTACGGTTTCCCGAGATATTACAGTTTAAGCATCGGGGTTTGCACGATAATTCGATAAATCAGAAAAAGCGCGATACGATAATCGACGAAATTTTTTTATCGCGATATTAACGAATTATCGCTTATCGTGCCATCCCTGTTAAGGATGTGCGGTACCATACTAAATTAAGAATAAAAATTACAAAAATTAAAATAAAAAGTCGGCACATTAATCTGCGGACTTGGGGTGAGTTGGGAGCTGACTGTTGGCACATTGTTTTGAATTGTACCGACTTTTTACTTTATTTTTAATTTTTATTTAGTATGTTACCTTACATCCTTGAGACCTGTCAGGGTTAGAACCGTGACCCATCTGTACTGTTTGTTTTATTCATCTTTCCTGTTGTTTGGCATGTTTTAAAATTCCTTCACTTGAAAACGGTTCCGACCTAGGAATCGAAACGTCGTGATTTCGTCTTTTACCTGCACTTGATGGCTACTCCGTATATATTTATACACAGGCAAACGTAACCAACTTTCGCTCAGTTCAATAACGTCACTATTTTTGCATCAGCCAGTGACAGTCGAGTGGCTCTTCTTGAACTGAACTTCGAGGCGTGACACAAAGTCACCCCCACCCCTCCGTTATATCGGCTCACAATCCCACACCCATTTTCGTTGGCCTTCAGAATTTTCATGCCTATGAGATTTAGCATAAACAATGGAAGCTTTTTGTGATAAATTATTAACAGATTCAGCAAAGTACATGAAATAAACTAACAGCATAAGACTTGGTAAGTAGGGGGGGGGGGAAACTTTAAAACAAAGAAGCTTTAAGGTGACGCCATACCTGTGGAAACCACAGCATTAATGGCTTTCCCTAAGCTACACAGCACCATGAATTAACAACTTTAACAAGATGTGAAACATCTAGTATCACGCAACGCATTTACCACTTGAGAACGACAGCACCAGCACCGACCATCGAATCTTTGAGGTTGGTATACCAAATGTACAGGGCGGTGATCAACTTTCATCGACGAACAACACCATACTGTAAAGTACTTGGGTGAAGTATTTGGATTAACACCAACTACAATGGCAGACGAAGAAATGGGTTGCCTGGAATCTGGAGACTCGCCTACATTCAGTGCGTTTCTTTTCATCGTTGCCCTTTTGCTGCGTCTATGTTTTCCTTGTTTGGAGCAAGGAAAAACAAAATGGAAAAAACTTACGGAAAAACAAAATAGGAAAACCATATGGAAAATCAAAATAGTTGCCAGTATGGCTGCAAAAACAAGATGAGATTTGGAAGATGGCGCTTCCAAATCCACAATTGATGAAAACGAGTGTTTGCAGTCACAGTATCGTTTGAAACCATAAAACCGCCAAATTCGTAAAACAATTAAAACAAAGCTCCAAAATTTTACTTGCGTATTTTTAACGTTAAATGAAACCTTGGTGTTTAGGTTTCCAATAAGACCGATGACGACGATTTTCTACTTTGTTGAGTAAATAAACGTAAACACTTGTCAACAGCAAATTACCAACGTTTAAATGCTTTTGGTATTTAAATGGTCATTTTCAAATTTTAGTTTTGAGCTTATGTACGTTAATTTCAGAATATGGGCTAATCTTTCAGTTGCTAATGACAGGTTAAAAAGTTCTGATTGTGTATGGAGCTAATTAGTTCAGGATTGAAGTAACTAACGATTGTAATTTCAGAATAAGGGTCGTATCATCGTTGAGTTGCTAATGACAGATCCAACAAGTTCTGATTGTGTATGGAGCTAATCCGTTCAGGCGTGGAGTAACTTACGATTGTCATTTCAGAATAAGGGTCTTCGTTGAGTTGCTAATGACAGATCCAAAAAGTTCTGATTGTGTATGGAGCTAATCAGTTCAGGGTGGAGTAACTCACGATTGTTATTTCAGAATAAGGGTCTTATCATTGAGTTGCTAATGACCGATCCAAAAAGTTCCGATTGTGTATGGAGCTAATCAATTCAGGTGTAGAGTAACTCACGATTGTTATTTCAGAATAAGGGTCTTATCATTGAGTTGCTAATGACCGATCCAAAAAGTTCCGATTGTGTATGGAGCTAATCAGTTCAGGCGTGGAGTAACTCACGATTGTCATTACAGAATAAGGGTCTTAGCATTGAGTTGCTAACGACAGATCCAAATACTTCTGATTGTACATGGAGCTAACCAGTTCAGGAGCAGAGTAACACATGAGTGTCATTTCAGAATATGGGTCCGATATTTTAGTTGTGGGTGACAGTTCCAAATAATAATAATAGTTCTGACTTTGTGCAGAGCTAACCAGGTCAGGAGCAGAGTAACTCATGACGTTATTTCAGAATATGGACTTATAATTTCACTCACTGACGACAGATGCACATAGTTCTGATCGTGCGTGAAGCTAATCATTTTAGGAGCGGACTAACTCACGAATGTTATTTCAGAATCCAGGCCAAAACTTTCAGTTGCTGACGACAGATCCATAGAGATCCATAGATTGTGCATGAAACTAACCAGTTCAGGAGACGAGTAACACACGGTTGTCATTTCAGTATATAGGCCTCATATTTCAGTAGCCCGATGGTGGATCTAAATACTTCCAGTTGCGAGTACAGCCAACCATTTCAGGAGTGGAGTAACTGACGAATGTCATTTCAGAATATCGGCGTAATATTTCAATTGCTGACGACAGATCCAAAAGTTCTGATTGGGCATGGAGATAACCATATCACGAGTGGATTAACACTAACGACTATGATTTTAGAATACTGACCTAAACCTTCAGTTGCTGACAACAGATCCATGTAGTTTTGATTGTGCGTGGAGCTAACCATTTCAGAAGTGGAATAACTGACGACTGTCATTTCAGAATATCGGCGTAATATTTCAATTGCTGACAACAGATCCAAAAGTTCTGATTGGGCATGGAGATCACCATTTCACGAGTGGATTAACACTAACGATTGTGATTTTAGAATACTGGCCTGAACCTTCAGTTGCTGACAACAGATCCATGTAGTTCTGATTGTGCGTGGAGCTAACCATTTCAGGAGTGGAGTAACTAACGACTGTCATTCCAGAAAATGGGTCTCGTATTTCAGTGGCTGACGATGGATCTAAATTTCAGAATACAGGCATAACATTTCAATCACTGATGGCAGTTCTGATGTGGGGTTTGTGTTTTTAGCTTCCCTTCTTGTTTGGGGGTCTTTTAAATTTTGACCAAGGCTACAAAGAAAATGATTGGCTAAAAATTAAATGCGTGTGTAGTATGTATAGTCTTGTGGAATCCATGCCCTGTCAGGGGACGTCTCATTTGAATTGCCACCTCTCACCTACAAATATACTCAGCTTTCATCCAGTAATTTGTTATTTTGCTGTTTTCTGCTATACGTAGTCGTATGATGGACACACTTGAATGACATTACAATTATACCATAAAACTTTAAAACCTAATTGTCAGTGTGGTAACATTCGGAAGGTAACATGGACCGAGGGTACACGGAGGGTTCTGTGAGACCGAGTCGACTTGAACTCACGTCACTTTAGGAGTGAGGTGGGTACACGGTGGTTAGCTGCTAAGTTGCTGTAGCGTCACGTTTATCTAATGCCCCTTCAACCAAAGCCCTTTCTGTTTCCGTGTCCCCATTCAACCAGCTGGGATTTCGACTTCGTTTTAAGGAAATGACAGGTTCGACCCTAGCTTCGTGACGTTTAAGCGCACTCGTTTCAACCAATCAAAGGAAAGCAGTCCTTAGAGCGACGTGGAAAATGGGTTTTACGTGGGTACACGTAGGTTATTAAAGCGCTTTAACTCCGTACGTCGACATAACGAGGTGGTTTGAGGAGGTAAAACGACCTGAAAGTGGTTTTAGGTGGTTACAGATGTTCTAAAAGCGTTCTAAGCACTACATCGACGTAAGCTACGTCGACGTAAGATAAAGCGACTTAAGAAACCTCCGTGTACCCTCGGTCATGAGCAATCATTTCCAACCCATCAAGTACTAGGTATTTTGCCAATCCGGCATCTGTTACAGCCCGTTAATAAATTTTCGTAA
>JAHWFP010260423.1:62327-73446 GCA_023313725.1 Lithobius niger
TTATGTAGCAGAGTGGACAAGACATCAGAAACGGGAGCAAAACCCTTTATTCTGCTATAGAAGGTCACCTGCTACGTTTGTTTATCCAGATAGCTCTTATTGAGTCAGCGTTACAAAGCTGCAGAAAAATTACGACCAAAAAATGCTTTAAGGACAGAATTCGTGAAATAAACCTGTTACAGCCGCACACCCCCCCCCCTCGGACCAGGGCTGTTAATAGGCGATTTACTGTAATTAAACTTCAATGTTTCAAGCTCTAAATGATCCCATGGTCTTTTTTATGTCTTAATAATGTAGTTGTTGTTATTCAATAATGCATGACTAGAACACCTTGGCGACCACTGCAAACATCTGGCACAAATATGAAAACTGCTGTTTGCAGCTCGAAAAGCGAACTTGGTAACGTTTTTATGGGAACCTGAGCACTTCAAGCGAAGCACATTTGAGTGGACAATGAGTGGACATTTGAGGGGACAATGCTAGCTTATGTGGCCTGCCTAATAAATATAAACAGAGTCAGTAGGCTAGGCTGAACGTTGGGAAAGTGTTTTTACTGATACTGTCAGAAAAATTTATTCTATGCGTGAAATTAATGCTGTTCTATTAACATGTTTTTTTTTTGAATTCTGTTTATGTAACTGATAGTAACATTTTCCGACTTAAAACTACTCCTTTTATCACCTTGTATGAATAGTACGTGTGTGTAGGCTACTCTCTTCCTAAGCTACTAAAAATTATGTGCTTGAAACAAGGGTAGTTATACGTTTATTTTATTGCGGAATTGAAGTTGGCGAGTGGGTGAAACGGTTAAAAATGTGGTTGCTCCCAGACTAGGCAATAAGTAAGAGATATCCGTGAGGTCTAGCAGATTTAACGGGCATATTCGCTCTTGTGCGAGAAACGGCTAGTCCAATATCGAGGGCGTGGAGGGAATTCGCACGAGCGCTGCAAGCGCGAGTGCTGATTTCCCTCCACGCCCGAGATATTGGATTAGCCATTTCGAGCAGACGAGCGAATATCCCCGTTAAATCGGCTAGACCTCACGGATATGTTTTAATGGGAAGGTGTGACATCGAGCCAACATATCTAGTTATCTGAGATTTAAAAAAATTTTATTTGAAAATTTTATTCGTGAATCATAACGTAATTTTCTGAACTCAAACTTCCGGTTTAAACTTCCTGTCCACGAAAGTCTTACGTACGGGAGGATGTCCCTATATCCAGTCCCAGTCACCGACTTTTGTGTTTAAGGTAAAACCGTATTTTTTCTACTTTATTAGTTTAAATTAGATATAGCAAGAGCGGATTATATACACGTCCTTTATATACACGTCTCTTATATTTATTCTGCCTCTGGATATAGCGTATAAAATGTGCTATTCGCTTGAGTCTCGTAGGTTTTTAGGTGTGTTTAAGAAGTGTCAATAGCGTAGTTTTCGTACCGAGCGGCCAAGTAGCTCAGTGCGCGGACGGCCTATAAGTCGATGGCAAAAATCGCTCCCATTGAAGAAAATTAAAAAAAAAATGATTTTTGACTAGTTTAAAATGCAGCTTTTTTAATTATCTCATTTGGTACCTACTCTCAGAGACTAAGTAGTAAAAGAACCAAAATAAAATTAAATAAAAAATATTTTTCCCTAAACTTCGTGTTAATTTACGGCGTAAAATCGGTAAAAAGTGCTTATTTCCTCCAATTTTGGTGGCCGATAATTCGTATCGTTTGCTAAAGGAAAAAAAAAACGTACGCGTAATTTCGTCAGTAACCCTCCCAAAATGGGGGGGGGGGGAGAGAAGGCTGAGTAGCGTAAGGTTTGGTTGGGTGCAAGAGCCCACTTGGCAAGAGCCCACTTGGCACAACAAAAAATTAACATTTGTGGGGGTAACCAGTAAATAATTATTTACTCTTGATCGCCTGAAGGGCGTTATCAATGTCAATGTCTGAAGCAACTTGAGTGTCCTGTTCCTAGCTATCCTACGGTCCTCTCCCGTATTACGTTGGTTGACGTTAATAAAATGAGGGGTTTGGGTGGGGTATTACATGATGCGTTGACTCTCTGGTTGGTTTAATAAAATATAAATGTTTGGTGACCATTCAGTATTTCAAATTAATATCTAAAAGAGGACGGCGGTTAAAGTCATCCATCGGTAAACTCAAAAATGAATTGAAGAGATGAGTTGTAAGAACGGAAAATATTATCAAGGTGTTCAGGAAACATTTGATTATAAATGTCGTCAACATACCTGCTTTACTAAAAAATCTTGTGTAATCTATTAATATACTGATCAAATTTCATGAAGGATGGGCCAGTAAAATTGGTACTAAAGGATCCCCCCCCCCCAACCTCGCCCCGCGGGGGTTCCAGAGCATTGCATGAAATAGACGTCTTTGAAACGTTCATATGTATTGTCGAAAACAAATTCAGCAATCCGGAGAATACGGTCCAACTCAGTGGTGAAACCAGGGCTCTTTAAGGATTTCAGGATTTGATTCGCATGTGTCACGCAAGTCAGCGAACATGAGTTGCTGCGAAATTGTAGGAAACAATGCAAAATAAGAATGAGGTCGTCAAAATAAGACTAATGGACGGGAAACACATTTTCTTACACTAAGTCTCTTCTGCAAAGGGAAGCCGGTCAACACTTTCAGTTTTTTTTTTTCAAGCATTTTCAGTTTTGTTTTTTTCAGTCCTTTCAAAATTGTTTTCATCTTAGAAGCCATCGACTGATGTCCGAATCACGAATTTGGAGCACGCGGGTTGCCTTTACGTAAAACACGTGTCTAAACCTTCTTGTACAAAAATGTTTTACTTTCTGCCTTGTCATATAAACGGTTTCAGAAAATGCAAGCAAAAAATGGTTGGAGGCTATTTTACACGACGGAGATTTCTGCGAACTATTCGCTATTCAGAGGGAAAGACTGATCTTTCAGACAATTACCAGTAATTACCAGCCAATTACAGGTTACGTCGTAAGTATTAAACATTTTTTCCCTCGATCTATGTGAGTGATTGACTTTTTTTTTTAAATCAGCACGCATTGTGTACTCTCTCCCGAATTTTAGGGAAAAAATCTTCCATATATTATTGTCTTTTCCAACTACTTAAACCCGCTTTTAACACAAGGAGTTTAAAATAACGCGTAAGTATGCCAGCTTTTGTAGTATTCTGAGCACGGGATACTAACATTGGGCCAACTCCTCACTGCCTTTTTCTTGGAGGGGGGGGGAGAGGAGGGGGCAGGGCAAGCCATGATGCCATTAGCCAAAACCATCATAAAACTATATTTGTTTTTAGCCCTACCTTATTTCCACCCCCCCCCCTCACACAAATATTCCCATCTTTATCCACCCCCTTCAAGATCATGAAAACGTGTTTTCCTTTCCCACTTACTTTCAATTCTGTCGTCAGCTTACTCGTTATTACCTCCTTTTCCCGTATGAATAGTAGTATGAAACTGATAACTTTTCGAAAAGCTGCGGGCAGGCGTTACTTTTTATCACAAACCAAAAAGCAATGTTTTTGATAAACAGATGAAAAACTTACTTTGCCGAATTCTTCATATAAACTTATAATATAAACAATAATCCTAAATATCTCCTACTAATAAAAACATTATTAATTACAAAAAACAATATCAAATAAAAATCCGCATAAAAAGAATTAATAATAAATATTTTACAGCATGTTATAACACAATTTTAAGGTGTCTACTTCTAAGACTACTTAAAGCATAACTATTTACATATTTCCTTCATGCTTCTAGAGCTAACCCCCAAAAAGCTTAATCTAGTTAAATAAAAATTAATTAAACTAACTAAACCTTATTTTAAATAAATGAGCGAACAACTAGATACCCTACGTAAAGCATATCACTCCAACTAAAAATTACTTAATAATATTAACACATTATATTTAAAATTTTAGTAGATCATTAACAATCGAGATTTTAATATAAATTAAATATTTAGTTCTTCCCTAATACAAAAGGTATACAATAAAATCTAAGCTAATATGATTATAAACACCTTCTCAGTAAATTCAATAATAAAAATCACTAAAAATTTAACAACAAACACTACTCAGTGTAAATGAGTTATTATTTCCTTAACTACATCCCAATTACTAGGCACACCTTCCGGTGTGCCTACTTTGTTACGACTTCTCACGCAAGACAGCGAGAGTGACGGGCGATTTGTACACATTTCAGAGCAAATTCATTATCCCATGCTATAAGAAAATTACAACTAAATCCACCCTCATAAAGTTTTTAATTCTTTAATTAGCTCACATTAATAATGTAATCCATAATAACCAAAAAATGAGCTGCACCTTGATTTGTAATTCTTTTGAATAAAATTATAAAAGAAATCTTTAAGTCCAATTAACAACAACGATATACATACTATAAATACTAATTTTGGTAAGATAATACGTGAAATATCGATTAAATTACAGATTCCTCTAGAATGACTAATAATGCCTCCAAACCCTCTGGAAGGGGTTGAAATATTACAATGGAGGCTCCTTATAATCTTTGGAGTAGGGATAGGTATCAATTATCAAATGAAATAAACTTTCAGTTGGCAACTGTGAATGTAGAACAAACAAACAAGTGTGATGAAAATTCACTTATTTTGAGACTCGACGCGTATAGCCAGAAATTTTTCCGAACGATATTTGGCCAAGGTTAATGTAAAAAATATTTGTAGACCATGAATTACCTTCCCAATAAGCCCAAAAACGTTTAAATCGGCCGAAGATATCGCAATTTAAATACCAGTGGGCCCAAATCGGGGGGAAGGTGGGGGTTTCGTCAGCCCCACAGAACCCCTCAGACTGGTTTCAAGGCGTCCACAGATTTATTTCGTAGTCTAAGGGTGAATTCGCACATTTTTCTGACAGTCATTTTCCCGACGGTACGTTTTCCCGACAACGTATTCCAGACAGGACATTTTCCCGCCAGGTACTTTTTCCCGACAGGACCATTTTCCGATAGGTACATAATACCCGACAGGTCGTTTTCGCAACAGGAATAAATTTTTCCGACATGTGCTTTTTAAAAAGGGACATAATTTCCCTGTTGTAATTACTGGTTATATGTTAAAGGACTGAACGTATTGTTTAACACGTCTGCCATTCCCCTACCCTTAAGACGACGAAAAGTTTTAAATCAGCTGTTAAAAGCTGATTTTGAATTTATTTTTTACCGAATTATAAAGTTACGGGAGGGGTGGTTTCTACATATAAACGTGATTTGGTATTTGGAAATTGGAAGAGAACTTTTGCTTTATGAATACTGGGTTCATGTCCGTTTTTTTAAACGTTGAACAAGTGAGTTTTCTGCTTTTTTTAATTTATTTATTTATTTAAAGTTCGATTTGTGGAAGTATCACAGCCTTCTTAGACCCCCCCCCCAACAAAAATTTCTTCATACGAGCTGGCTTTCTAATATTTAATTATAGCATTCCATGTAGCCAACCTGGATGCAAATCTATCTATGCAGGCACAATTTTAAACGTTTTCAGAATTAAAAAAAAAACTGGCATGAAGCCAGAATTCATGAAACAAAAATTATATTCCGAATCCCAAATACCGAATCACGTTTAAATCAAGAAACTCTCTCCATTCGTTCAAAACTCAACCACCTGTTCACCTGGAGTCAGTTTAGCTCTTTTAGCTTTGACAGCCACCACTTTCGGCTCCTGAAGTATGATGGCTTGCGTTTTTATGATCTTTTTTACGACTCCTTAGCACGTAATGGCTTCTTTTTTTTTTAACTAGTCACTCAAGAAAGAGCTTTTTAACTGGTGTTTATATGTTGAATGCCTGGACAGGTGTTTTTAATCTTTAATTTTAATTCGGCAATGGATGCTGCGTGTGAACTGCTAACGAAGAGCAATGGGAAAATCAAAGAGGAATTTATTGCAATCTTACAAGAAGTGAGACGACCGCATAAAACACTGCGATTGCCAATCGAAATGTTGATACGAGGAACCACTGGAATTTGTATGAGGCATTGCTCATGTTCATAACATAAGGTTATAGTTCTCGGTGCCGCACACTATCATTTTTCAAAGGGGGACGCAAGGGTAATGTGTGGAGGGCCCCCAAAACTAAACAGTTTTCAGTTCATGGCCGTGGCATATTTTATAATAGTTTTAGGTAATAATAGTTGTGGGCCCCCTGATTTAAATTAAGGGTGTTCCTTGTACCCTTTGCACACCTCTGACTTGCGGCACTGAATTCTTAACGAAATTTTATATCTGCATTTTTTTAAACCAACTACATAAGAGTTTTTTTTTGTAGCACATGTCGGGAAAAGTTCTGTCGGGGAAGATCCTGTCGGTAAAGTGTACCTATGGGGAAAACGTCCTGTCGGGAAAAAGTATCTGTTGGGAGTTGGACATACCGGACCCGTCTTAGGGTCCTACCAAGAATAATGCACATTTGAACTCTTTGACTCTTTGAACTCTTAGTAAGAGACCTACACTAAAGACCTACACTAAGTGTAAGAATGGACCAAAAAAAGGGAAAGAGAAGTTGCGGGGGGGGGGGGGGGCGGGTAATGTGGGGGTAAACGAGCAGTGAAATATGTGAAAACGGGGATGAAATACAATAAAGGAAGACAGGAAATGCAAGGAGCATGTAACGAAAGTGAAAATATCAAAGTGGATCCTAGTCTCTCTGAAAAGCACATTCTCGTTTTTGCTGCAAAATTTTACCGACAGAAATTCTATTCTATCATCGAGTACTTGTTTACAGTAATTTTTTTTTTCTAAATTCAGTAAACAAAAGGGAACACATTTTTTTTGTAAACGTCTTCGCTTCACGCACTAGTTTGAATTCTTGAAGGTGAACGGTTTTGACTTTTAACTGCAACGATTTTGAAGCCAAATGTGTGAGCGTATAACGCCCACTTTGTGGTGTTTACGTTCTTCGTTTGTGATGGCGGTTTCCTTTTTGTTCTTTGTCTTTGCTAAATTAATAATCAGTAGGCAATTAAAGAGCTATTGCAACAAAAGACTGAATGATAATTTAAATATTCTTTGAGGAATGCAAATTTGAAAGAACGTGATGAGAAAAACAAAAGTTTCATTCCCGGCAGATGCTTGGTGTTAGGCTGCGCAAAATAATCGGAATTTTAAATAAATATTAACCAAAAAAACAAAGTCCTGGAAAACTCGTCGAATGTTGGCGTATTAATTAACCATCTTTTATTATTAATTGAAACACGAGACCTGTACTGGCTTTTAAGTGTTGCGTCAGGAAATTTTCACTTAACGAAAGGAAACGCAAGTTTCGCTTACGAAACTGGCACGTTGAATAAACAGCTTTTTCTTTACGTAGTTTCGCTTAGTGCAAAGCAACATATCGTGTTCAATTCGTTTGCCCCGTCACTTTGTATTGTTTTGTACCGAATCTAGTGTTATTAAGGTATTCATAAAAACAGATATTAAGCCAAACCAACGTTAAAATGAAAAGATGACAACAACAAAATTGTATACTTCTTCCCCGATTCCTTAAAACTGGCGGGGCTCTTACTGGCCCCAGCAAAAAGTGGTGGGGCCATGGCATCATCGAAAATCATGTACTAGAAATAACGTACGTCCCAGAATTTCTCAAGTCCAACTTTTCGAGTTAGCACCAATCAGAACCAGGAGAGGACAGAAATCAAATCTATAGTGTGCGCGTCGTATCTTGAGTCCTGCATTTATTTTGTGATCGGCTACGTCTTCCTGGAGGGGGCGGCTTTAACCGACGGCCGCCATTGTTTTTTGTAACTACTTTAGATATCAACAAGGCACTCTGCGGCCAAACACTTACAATCGATTATTTGTGTTCATTCTGGGGCGAACTCAAGATTGGTCGCGGACACTATAATGTAACGGAAGATTTTTGTCCTCTCCTGGTTCTGAGGGGTGCTAACTAGAAAAGTTGGACTTAGAAAATTTTGGGTCGTCAGTTTTTTGTGGACCACCCTGTATAGTAAGCCACCTTTATGCATACGTTTCATATAAGTGATGTGATCCGGATTCCAGTTGGCGGATCACTCCATCACCAACTCATGCTCCATACCAAAGTCGAGTGGAACGATAGTACACAGAATGGTTGGTCCTTCCCCAGCTCATTAAGTTGTTTCCCGCCAATATTTCGTGTAACGTCACTGGCACCAGTGTGGTTTGCCTTGTGCGGATGTGCGTAAGTTGTCGAGCTGCATTGTGACGTCAGTGGCACCAGCAATATCAACAGCCAATGGAAAAGCAATATGCAAAAAGCTCGGAAGAGACCCCTCTGCTCCATACCGTCTTAACCGACATAGCCACTTGTCCGCCTTCTATAAGTGATTTATTGTATATATTTGTACGTTCAAGGAGGCAGCGTGCCGTGTACGGGACGTGAAAACATTTATACTATAAATCACTATAGAGCAGCGTCATGTGACGTCGTATTGGCTACAAGAGAGATAGCTGCAAGGGACACTAGATTAAAATGCAGGGCTAAACAACGGCTCTTCTAGTCAAGGTAGTGCTTTGAGAACGGATTTCATAGGCTTAAAAAAGCGTTGTTTTTTCCAATCCCTTATGCTGCTAGGTTGTAATTGGAAAATAAAGATTCCACTTGCTTAAAAATGTCAGCAACTGCCAACAAAAATCGTACATTATAGGCCTAAGAAATCCACTCTTTAACAGCATTGTCTTCAGTAAGACGCCCTTCTTTTTCCCCTCCAGTGACCCTTGCAGCTATCCCAGTTACTAGCATAGAGTTATATACAATAATACAACGCTGTGTCACTGCCCTATAGAAAGTCGACAAGTACCATATTGGTAAAGGTGGTATGGTAGTGATCTGGTGATGGATTAATTCGCTGGTTTGAATCCGGGTCATATCACTAGAAAATGTAACGCAAGTGCATAAAGATGGCTTACTCTACTACTTTTTTTAGTGTATGATTTTCGCTGATTGCTTTTTTTCCAATTAAGTAATAGATAGACGTCAGGCAGAACCAATTAACCAGAGATAATTTCAGTTTTGCGAGAAAATGACTTGCAGCATCATGCAATGTGTCATTGGAACAGTCACGCTCATTTCATACTATTTTATTTTTTTTTCATGTCATGGTCGGTCGCGGGATTCGATCCGCCATCCACTTGGCTTGTAACCAACCACTCTGAACTCACGGCTGTGCTTGCTTACTTCCTTCATTCACTGGGGGGCTCTCACCAGGTACTTGATGCGTGGTGGGTCTTCGTTTTATTTTGCTTCATCTACTTGGTGGCGGGCCGCCATTTGTCTATACAGTGACCTGAAAGTGTAGACAAATGGCACTTTCCAAATGGTAAGATTTTCATAGCGGAGTATTGGAACAATCTTTACCTCCTTGAGACTGCGGACGCAGCTCGAATTCCGAGCGGTCACTCAGCACTTCATCAAATAACTCTGTGTGTGGAGTCGTCAGTGGAGTATTCTAAGGCTGTGGTATTCACAAGGAATACTCCAACTTGTCCCTTCACCCACAATCTCTGAAGTCCCCTTTAGGGATGGCGCAGACGGGCACAAAACACTCGATTATCGCAGACGCAATCTTTGGCGTTTGTGGCGCTTTTGTGGCGTAAATAATCGCAATCAGTGCTGCTGCAGATCAGTAAAAAGTACGGGATCCAACTGGTGCTTTCACACGCAGTGGCGCGTTTCTGCCCTTGTCGGTAGGTCTCTCTGAGGCAAATCGCGCTGTGTGAAAGGTAGGTGTCGTCGTAGACGCGCTATAAGGCGCGAATTTTTCAGCGACTGTCGCGCGTTTTGTGGTCCGTCTGCACCCGCCCCTACCCGAGTCGAGCAGTCGTCACGAAGAACGGCTACTGAGTGACGCATAAGAGTTCCTGTCGACTTTCGTAGGAGTACAAAATAACACAGTCGTTCTTGAGGAAGGTCGTTCTCTACGCAGGTCTGGCCTCGAAACACTCGAATTTCGTAGACTGAAATTTGACCTCATAATGGTATCTAAGATCCTTCACGGTTTAGTTGGTATCGATCTTCCTCTTTTCGATTTGGCCCCACTAAGCATCAACACCCGTGGTCATGGCTGGAAATTATCATTCCCGGCTTTCCGACTTGACTGTCGGCGAATTTTTTTCTCCGTTCGGACTGTCCCCATCTGGAACGCTCTTCCAGCGGAAGTGGTATATGCCCCAAATCTAAACTCTTTTAACCCTTTAAGGACTGCATATGCGCTACGGTCTCGTAACCGACTTATAGAAAAAAATTCATAGCTTCTCACCTACTTGAAGTCTGCAAACCATTATTAAACAGCGGGCGCATTTGGGCGCACCCGTCTCATACCCAGACCTTGTTAAATTTCTTAAGCGTCCAATTGTGACAAATTAGTCATTCTTTTTACTAAAATTTTTAAGGACCAGTGTAAGTGGCTCACCACCCTTCTGACCTCCTACCATTCCTGTGGTGAACTGTATATTATTATTATTATTATTATTATTATTATTGAGGGATATGGCCCTAAACGTAAAGTTGGGAAACGATATGGCTACGAAAAGCAGCAGCAAAAAAAACGTTGGTTCTTCAACATGGCCGTTTCCTCTTCTATTCCAAAAGAAGCGAGGTCGCTAATTATTATCAGTGACGCGTGATGCGAGTCAGTTTTAAAAGGCACTACTCTACTTGTGCTGATGTCTGGCTGCCTGATTGTCTGCCTGTGTCAGCTGTTTGTCTGTCATCAGCTGTGTCTCCGCTATATTGGAACCCGTTGTCCTATTCATTTGACATTTTGCACATGCATATAAGTGCCGCAATTAAGGTCGGGAGGAGCAAAGCACCCGGGCTAGGAGGCAAGGGGGCCCTAAATTCAGAGCAGGGGCCCAAACTTTGTTCCTATAACTACTGTAAAATAGGCCACAATAGGCCACAACCTGGCACCCAAAATTGTGTATAGTCTTTTGGTGGCCGTACATTCTAGTCTTGCACCCCTCTTTGAAAAAGGCTAAAGGCAGGTGTACACTAGGCTAGTTGACTGGGCCGAGTAATGTGCCAGTCGAGTAGACTTGCTACTCGCCCTGTGTACATAGGGAGAGTATTGGCATAGATTAGAAAGTTAACTAGATTATTTT
>JAHWFP010260424.1:1619-34015 GCA_023313725.1 Lithobius niger
CATCCACTCCTCAAGGATCCTGCCCTTGTTGTCAGTATTAGGTCCTCCCCACTGGACGTGGTGGCTGTTAAAGTCGCCCAGCAGGAGAAACGGGGCAGGAAGCTGGCGAACCAGGTCCTCCAGGTCACCAACCCCAAAGACCTCATCCGGCGGTAAATAAACCGAACAGACAGTAATATCGAATTGAAAAGAAACCTGAACTGCTACCGCCTGAAATCTAGTGTGCAGAGGCACACTGGCATGCGGCTGAGAGTGTTGAACCAGCACTGCAACGCCACCATGTGCACGTGGCACAGGGTCTGCATCCAGACGGTAGACAGAGTAACCCCTAACAACCGGATTATCCGACGCCTTAAAGCAAGTTTCCTGAAGGCAGCAGCACAGAGGTCGCCAATGCGACAAAAGCAGCCGCAGCTCCTCTGCATGGGTCCGATAACTTTGGCAGTTCCACTGAACGATGGAATGCGCAGGCATTAGGACGGGCTTAAGACTGAATCATCCTCCTCAACTCCTTCCCTGGGCGACCCGAAAACATCTGAATCCTCCCCCGAATCAAAAGCCGGAGTGAGGTCCAGAGGGGCTTGCGAAAGGCCCTAGACCTTGTCCATACCTACGTTTTAAGCTATAGAACTTGAAAATCGGTTCTGTGGTTCGATCTCCAGGTGAGGACAAAGAGTCCCAACAGCTACGTTAATGATTTCTGCCCAGTGCTCTGCAATAATAATTGCTCTGCTGACGAGTATACTGCAGGCACATCAAAATCGGGTTCAAAAGGCCCTGATCGGTGTTAATACCTACATTTTAAGCTAAATAAATTGAAAATCAGTTCATTGGTTCGATCTCTAAGTGAGAGTAAAAGTTTTAGCCCATTTGGCTTTCCGTGTCAAGAATATTGTAGTTACGTTGAAATAGCCTGCGAAAAGCCCTATAGCAGAGTAGCAATTGAGAAAGAAACTGCATTTAATGATAGAAGTGTAAAACTTGGCATATTGAAAGTGATAGGTAAGGGTAAGATTTTAAGAGATGGAGCCACCGAAAATTCCTCCCTGGAGATTAGTTATGACGTCATCAAAATGGCCGCCACAGCAAAAGCTACAAACTTCGTTAACTTCCAAACCGTTCAACGGATTTTAATTTTTTTGGTATCAAATGAAAGCTCTTTTTATAAGGGAAAAAAGACTAAGAATGACAATTTGTCGAAAAAAACGTTCTTTTTCTGTCGTAAGCTGTTTGTTTTAAAATTAAGCACTTTTCATTACTTTCAATTACATTCTGAAATATCCATTTAAAATTTTTAGTAATGCGTTACTAAATAACATAATATGGACGTGGCCTGCTGAATTCAGAGAAGAAAAGTGCTTGATTACGTTTGGCTTATTGCATATAAAACAAGATTTTCGAAAAGCTGCTAGAAAATACTTGATTGTACTTGATTGCAGCAGATCGCCCCATGCATTGTCAGTGAATGTGTTGCAACGTCAGGTAGGTTAACATCAAAGTTGATAGTATTTAAAAAACAAAGTTAGCACACCAGATCACTGCAGTATATTTATATCAGTTAATGAGAGATGCGTTTGTTTGATGTAGAGTTTCTATCTTCCACTATACAATGACCAAACTTTCCTGGAATGGAGGAAAAAGAAGGCAGGAGAAATTACCTCATTCAACTACTGAAGTACATGTTTAGATTTTAAAGTTGCTGATGTTTGTTGGAGCACACCATAGTTGAAGCTATAATCAACATAAAAAATCATTCAACAAGTTGATTCCGTGGTTTTCCTTTATGGATCAATGTAACTACGCCAGATGGCTTCCAGTTTATGTTAAAGATTTAACAACTTGCAAACCCTACATCCACAGCTTCATGAGCAACTCCAGAAACTGAATTTTATGGTACATAAAAGCAATAAAACTTTTTCAGGGCTAGCCCAAGTACAAAGCTATGCGATTGTTACGGAAGAAGACGAAGCTGTCGGGTTACTGATAGATCCTTTAGTATTGCGAAGATGGATAATAAGCGGGCCTGAAGTCTCACAACCTTTGATACAGTTTTAAGAAAGTGGCACGAACTGCAATGCAAAGAAGAACAATCTCCATACTTTCAGAATTTAATTGACAAACAAATCACTGCTTGAAGTTATGATGACTATAGGGAACCTGTTTTTGGCCGAAAGAAAGCAAATGTTCCTTTGGAAAATTTGGCTCTTTCTGATGAATCTGTTGATACTTGAATGACTATTGTATACTCTGGAAAATTACAGTATAAAGAGATTGTTGAAAAGCTTGCCAAACGAAAAATGTCAGTAATAAGTCTTCTATGTTAGTGAAGTCTCTAAAAAAAGATCTCGACTTGTTTTCAAAGTTATTTGTCATAAGCAGTACACCAAACATGGGTATGGAAGCTTTCTTCTGTTATGAAAACCATCTATACCCTCCCTCGCTGTCAGCAGACAGCCATATGCTACATGGAAACAAGTCTTCTCTTGTAAACTCTATTGGAACTACCACAGAAGCTGATGCAGTGATGATATAGATATTGACAATGATGAGTTTTGTGTAGATGACCCTGAGGAATCAGCGACATTCATTAAAAATCCTAGTATGTCCTCTGGTGCAACAGCATCTGAATTTTCTTTACCAACAATCATTTACAACGGGCCAGCTGTCGAGCCCAGGACTAAAAAAACATTTGCCAAGTATTAAACAGGACTGAAGCACAAATGGGCTCGATTAGTGGTAAATAAACACGGATGCAAACCTATTTACGTTGCCTTTTGGGCTTAACTGTCAGACTGCCCGTGTGGGAATTGAACCCTTGAAATGAAAGGCTGAAGTCCTACAGTAAGCCATACTGGCAGGGCTTTTTTTTTTTATTTAAAGGCAGCATTTAACAAGCACACATATGCATGTAAACATACACTTTCCAATCGCCACTGCAGGGATGCTTGTTTGCGCACCACACACCAAATGAAATCGAAAGAAAAACACAATAAGCGTAAAATTAAAGATTAAACAGGACGGAAAGCCAAGTACGATTACAGACCTATTCACGGTGCCTTTTGGACTCGGGGCCCCCACATCAAAGTAAGGAGCCTGGGACTAACTACAACAGTGGGCCCTCCTCCGTAGACTGAAATCGTAAAACGGTTACACAATGTTATAATAATTTTCGTCGGCGACAATTGTGCTTAACGGTCAGTACATTCATTAATCCGGGCTGCTTACGTTGAAGACTTATCTGCCTAACAAGCTGACAGGCTTGCAGTGCTCCTGTTCGTGCTCGTTGCCGTTAGATTGGAGTTGTTGTTTGGTGGGAGTATTAAAAAAGTTCACAATACGCACAAATCGAGTACATTACTAATAGTCATCAAAACTCACAACTGCGAAAAGAATTTTTAGGCCGTGCGGGCCCCTTGAGTGACCGGGTCCAGGTGCAGTGGGTCCACCTGCCCCCCCCTCCCATTGTGGGAGCCCTGTTTGGACTTAAAAGTCAGACAGCCTGAGCAAGGAATTGGCCATGTCAGTATGACTTAGCGGTCAGACTTCAGCCTTTGGCCCACGCAGGCAGTCTGACATCTAAGTCCAAAAGGCAACGTAATAGGTTTGCATCCGTATTTATTTAAATAACTTAAATGCTGCAATGATTGATACTGTGTGGGACGTTTATTACAATGGTAGTATTAAATCATAAATTAGTGTGTGCCAAAGTTTAGGAGAACGACGGAAGTTAGGGCCAGAAATAGTTTGCCAAAGACGTGGGATCAGTTCTTCAAGAATTCTGAAAACAAAAATGACATTTTTTGTCTGGCTTGTGATGTAAACGCTAGTCTGAGAAATGGGACTGCTACAATCTGTATTAGGACAGTTGACACAAATATTGTGGCGCTGGCCATCGCATTTTTCCATGAATTACAGAAGGAAGGTCATCACGCAAAATGGTTTCATTTTGGGGCTGGAAAACACTTCCGAGTCATAACCATACATGAAATCGCTTAAAGTCTGAGTGAGAAGAAGTCTGTAGCTTTATGAGGCTTCATGCATTTTCAAGGTGTGACAACATCTCCTGTTTTGCGAGTCGTGGAAAGACTATAACGTGGAATGTGGATTGACCACAATTAACTGAAGCATACGAGTTTTTGTCCCATTCTCAGGAAGGCTTGTCATGTATTCTGTCTATTACAATAATACCTCGTTATGTGCTACTGTTTTACCAGTCGGTGTCAGACAAATTGAAGCCATACATGCTCTACAGCCCACAATATAACGATTGAAATGCTCCCCAGATGCTGATTCTGTAGGATTGCATATTCTGCGGAGTTGCTATACCAAAGTATTTTGTGGAGTTGCTGACATAAACAGGAACAGCTAGAAAGCCACTTGAAGTTAGCAGACATTGAAGAGTAGGGCTGGAGGGTTCTGCAGAACACATATTATCCGATCTGGACAACCCAGCAAGATGTTTCATGAGCAGTGCAAGACTTTTTAACTTGTCAATGCAAAAAGGATTGCCGAGAAAATGTGTGTGGGTGAAAAAAAGTGGACTAAAGTGCACATTGCTAAAAGTAAGCCTCACAAAAGTACTTTATCTTAGAAAGGCACATTCTTAATTTGTATTTGAATATTTTAAGTAATTGATCTGTTCTGCTGTTAAATTACAAAAAAAAACTGGTAGGCCTATGTTTAAAAAACGTAAATAAAATTACGAAAAGTGCTTAATTTTGAAATAAACCGCTTACAACTTAAAAGGAACATTTTTTTCGATAAATTGTCATTCTTGGTCTTTTTTCCCTAATAAAAAAAGCTTTCATTTGATACCAAAAACATTAATATCCGTTGAGCGGTTCGGGAGGTAATGAAGTTTGTAGCATTTGCTGTGGCGGCTATTTTGATGACGTCATAACTGCTCTCCAGGGAGGAATTTCAGGTGGCTCCATCTCTTAAATGTTATCCTTACCTACTACTTTCAGTGTGCCAAGTTTTACACTTCTATCATTAAATGCAGTTTTCGGCCAAATTACCATCATTTGCTACTCTACTACTAGGCCATGTCCAGACCTACGTTTTAAGCTATAGAACTTGAAAATCGGTTCAGTGGTTCGGTCTCCAGGTGAGGGCAAAGAGTCCCAACAACAACAACAACAACAACAACAACAAACAACAAGAAAAGGACATGCTGTGGACGCCGAACGGTTTGATTGTTGTCATTTATAATGTGGTGAAATAGTTACGACACGACCCTAAATAACGAATTTCGTTGGTCTATGTCAATTCTCGGCGAGACTATAGGAGTTCAAAGTTTGACGTTTAGCATGGAAGATCATGCTGAGGCTTACATAAGGACCGCTACCGCGGTCCTTGATATATTAGTATTAAAAAAAAGCTTACGCGTATAAAATTAGTATTAAAAGACGCTTAAGCGTATAAAATACGGATGTAAGCCTTAAAAAACTGAAAGCCCTAAAGGAACAGATATAGTATAAAAAAAACATGTAAGCCATCAGCGTCGCACTAATACGTGTACAAGAATCTCCAGCGACCCAAAAAACAAGCTGGAGCTTCTTTTACACGTATTAGTGTGACGCTGATGGCTTACATGTCTTTTTCTAATATCTGTTCCTTTATGGCTTTAAGTTTTTTAAGGCTTACATCCGTATTTTATACGCTTAAGCGTTTTTTAATACTACTATCCCTTATTTTTTTTTCTTCTTTTAGCAAGAATAACACAGAAAAGAACACTGTAATCACCTTAAAATAACTGTTATAAGAGAGTCTTTTCCATGGCTGATTCGTTTTATACTGCTAAGAGTGACTTTTGCACCCAATTTCATGTTTTTAGCTTGATCTATAAGAATTTTTTGCCCAAACCCCT
This sequence comes from Lithobius niger, assembly GCA_023313725.1. Taxonomy (NCBI): domain Eukaryota; kingdom Metazoa; phylum Arthropoda; class Chilopoda; order Lithobiomorpha; family Lithobiidae; genus Lithobius; species Lithobius niger. The sequence goes on from JAHWFP010260424.1 coordinate 7,489, forward strand.
GGGAGGCATCACGAGGAGGTTCTGGGGCGGGAGGGGAGGGGGGGGGCACTGATGGCACTTTGGGTATTTCATTGGGGTCCATGGCTGGTTCGATTTTTACTGTTAAGAAAGACTTGTGTACCAAATTTATGTTTTCTGCAAAATTTCTGCAAAAATTTGTTACACCACTTAATGATTTCTGGCCAGTGCTCTACAATAATAATTGATCTGCTGATGCGAATACTGCAGTCACATCAAAATCGGGTTTAAAATGCCCTGGTCGGTGGTAATACCTACATTTTAAGCTATACAAATTGAAAATCGGTTCATTGGTTCGGTCTCTAGGTGAAAGCAAAAGTTTTAGCCCATTTGGCTTTCCGTGTCAAGAATATTGTAAGTATGTTAAAATAGCATGCGAAAGGCCCTAGACCTTGTCCATATCTACGTTTTAAGCTACAGAACTTGAAAATCGGTTCTGTGGTTCGATCTCCAGGCGAGGACAAAGAGTCGCAACAGCAACATTAATGATTTCTGCCCAGTGCTCTGCAATAATAATTGCTCTGCCGACGAGAATATTGCAGTCACATCAAAATCGGGTTCAAAAGGCCCTGGTCGGTGTTAATATCTACATTTTAAGCTACACAAATTGAAAATCGGTTCATTGGTTCGATCTCTAGGTGAGAGCAAAAGTTTTAGCTCATTTGGCTTTCCGTGTCAAGAATATTGTAGTTACGTTAAAATAGCCTGCGAAAGGCCTATTCCTTGTCCAGACCTACGTTTTAAGCTATAGAACTTGAAAATCGGTTCAGTGGTTCGGTCTCCAGGTGAGGGCAAAGAGTCCCAACAACAACAACAACAAGAAATGGCCATGCTGTGGACGCCGAATGGTCTGATTGTTGTCATTAAAATTTGTCATGTGGTGAAATAGTTACGACACGACCCCAAATACCGAATTTCGTTGGTCTATGTCAATTCTGGGCGAGACTATAGGAGTTCAAAGTTTGAGGTCTGACATGGAAGTTCATGCTGAGGCTTACATAAGGACACGGCAATCGCCGTGTATGATATAGATTACCAACTTGTAGAAAACAGTCGTGATGATTTTGTTTACGAAATGGTATGAAATATTACAAATTTGCACAACGTTTCTTGTTGTAGATTGAAAACAGTGCATGTTATGAAAAATTCTGTTCGGTAGGGATTCATTTGGTATTTTATCCTCGATATAAAGGTTTTTGTTTTATCAAAAAACTTCAAAGAATGTCTGAACTGCAGCAGTTTGCATTGAACCAACTCCTGAGACAATAATTATTGTATGCATGGGAGTACTTATGACTATTTCCATGCAGCTTTCTGGTTCACTATTTTAGTATTGTGTGTGGGGTGGTGCCGTTAAGTCCCTGCATCGCCGCCATTCGTAGCTCCCTCACCCCTATAAACATCGCTTTTAGGCCCAGTCGTTCTGCCTGTTTTGTACGTAATACTAGAATTATTCAACGTAGTGTGTTTCTTTATGGCAATCCTCAAAAAAGGGTTCAAAGGGTTTAACGAGCGTTAACCACTCCGCAAAAATCATCTCTGTAACAATGTCTCTTTAAATCTTCGGCCGAAGTATCTTGTCTATTAGTATTACAACTTGTGTTGACAATTACCTTGTATCATTCTTTCTCCCACTCAATGTTTCTCTCATCGTATCCTTCTCTTACCTTTGTTAAAACCTCCTAATCTCTTTGTTACGTCATGATTGACGTTTTGACTTCTCTTCTCACTTCTCACCCATTAAGAGTGAGTGCGTGGTTGCGAGCCCTCTAAAAGCACGAAATGGACATATTTAGAATTTTCTGAACGGTGGGGATCTATTCTTTCCATCATTTGTAATCGAAATTGTTTAACTTAGAAATAAATACAAATATGAGCTTTACAATAGCACTTAAAGACATTGAAACTAGCTGCTACACCAATTACAACTACCCTTTTTAACGGGCGTAGGACAGTCCTTATCTAGACTAAACAATTTCGGTTAGAATTTATGGAAAAAATAGATCCCACCTTTCAGAAAATCCTAAACGTGTCCATTTCGGGTTATATGAGGGCTCGCTACATCACTTTGAATTAGAAAATCAAGATACGCTTTCACCGCTACGCCATCTTCTCTTCACCTTTAAACGGGCGATAGACGGTCCCAATCTGACTTAAACAATTTAAATTAGGATTGTAGAAAGAATAGATCCACACCTTTCAGAAAATCTTAAGTTTGTCCATTTCGGGCTATTAGGGGGCTTGCAAGAGCAATTTGAACACGAAAATCACTATTCCAACCAATTCAAAAAAAGGAACGTTCGCACGATATATGGGTGATATACTTTAAATACGATTTTGGGGTTCGATGATTGCTTTTACGTAAAAGCTGTATATCACCTTTCCTGTCCAGAATTGTGTGTTAAACGTTTTTGCTTCAAATTATTCTTTTGATTTGTTGACGGTTGAAGAGTTACAGCCAAAAAACGGTTTTTTTTCCCAAGATGACGACCATTTTTTACAGATGGCGGCGAAAGCAATGGCGGGAATCTTCGGGACTTTTGATATGTTGCTCAGGATGATGAAATGTACGCGTACGGTATGCCAATTTTCAGCTTTACCCTAATTTTGTCCGGGTTACCCCTAGAAATGGCCTAATTTGACTGTTAAACTGGATATTCATTCGCAGTTCACACAAATTATTTTTGGTTACGACTTTCACTTTATTTAAAACTCTGCATACGTGTGCTACAGTATAAATGAGTTCTAGAAAATCACAATTACTCGGCCAAGTAAGAGACGGTAGAAACATTAGTTTATTTTTGTATCTTCGTTTCCATCTTATACAACAAACACTGAATATGACGGAAGCGAGCACCTAAGCGAACAATACAAAAGAAGAAATCCAAACACATATTTACAAGCGCATTTGTACAGCTCTGCCACCGTGTACGAGATTTGTTGTAGAAATTAGAAAAGAAGTGATCGCCTTATTTCAAAATGAGTAAAATTGGTGGTAATGGTTTTTTTCCCTCCCGTTTTGTAATGATTGTCTGCATCCTTCACACTAAATGCAAAACTTTTATTATGGTAAATTACGGCTTCGCCATCCAAGAAAAAACTTGAATCTCTGAAAATATTTGTGGTAAGAATTTCAGCATCGAACTGGTGTATTTCACGCGCCAAACGTCCCTTGCCATGGAATTTCAACCAAATCTGAACAAAATTACGAACGTTATCGTGCCCCAAGCAGACACATAAAATTCAAATTCCGTTGAGTTTTCGACCTCGCTCGCTTAGCTCGCTCGGCCACAAACCAACAGTTTAAAAAAGAAAACATTTCCGTAATTTATGTCACACAGGTTGCGATACCGCTTGCTATGATTTGCTATGAAATGAGAAACTAGAAAAAATGCGTTTCTCCTAACTTCCATTACTGGTGTTTTCCTTTTCTCCCATCAGAGGTGTGTGAAGTTTCAGTGGACCGGTTTTCCTGTGATTTCTTTTGCGGCAGGGGGAGGGGGGAACGGAAGGGGCGTATAAAGGAGCCTACCCTAAAGTTCCTAGGGGGCTAAGTAAGGTTAATGTTAATATCTGCCAAATCATATGGAGTAAATATAGACGAAATTTTTAGAAGAAACGAATGAAAGCAGAATAAATAACAGTTACAATCGAAGCAGGATAAATAACAGTTACAATAACAATGATAGTATAAAATAAAAGTTAGCAATCCTACACTGGATACATAAAGATCCCATAAACTTGAAAGTAAGGGTATCTCACACTTCACCTTTGAATCCGCGATGTCGAAAATAAACCTAACACACCACTCCCCTCACTGTAAGTTACGTTAAATTAAATAAGAAGTTAAACGGGAATCCATCTCCTAGAGGATCTAGCTCTCTGCTAAACTCCCATTACAACTACAAACACAAATACACGTTACCAAAGAACACGTTAGGGGATACACGTTACCAAATACACGTTACACGTCCCCACAGGCAGGGGAGGGGGACGTGAGGAACATTTCCTCATTGTCATTTTTTTTTTTTGGGGGGGGGAGGCGTACATCTTGGGACATATATAATGGCGTACATTTTGGAACGCAACCTGACAACTCTAGGAAGGAGACGCTGCACATATCATCCTTCATTTTCCCCAATGCCTGTTTGTTAGAGGTGGAGAAGATACGGTCGTTAGGGGATAATTGCTTGTGTCGAAGCGATCTGTATCTCTGAGCATGTCCTCACACACATCAAGGTTTCGATTTGATACCATAGACTATCGGTGTCCATGAAGAGAAGCTTGGCATGATCCCCATACTTCGGGTGGATGTCACTGTAACTGGAACTAGAGCATTGCCCGTTTGGACAGCTCCAATATGGCAAACGCCGAGTATGTGGGGAAATCACACATTGCATTTCGTGAGCATCGGTTGAATTGCACGAGTTTGTCGTGGATGATGTTAAACGAATCGGTATGCAGTTGGGATGTGTATTTCAATGCCATTCTCAAACTCGTGTAAAGTTTGACATTGAGCCGCTTCTGATTATTTTCCAATCTTACCGAACACCGAATTAGTTAGTATTTTAAAATAATTTGTTTCGAACGGAGCCATTAAGTATTGAATTCGATAAAACTCTTCATACACGGTTTCTGGTTGAATGCAAGGATTCTACGCACGCGGTGAAGAAAAAGCCGGTGACGGAGGAAGAATTTCAAATTGCAATAGTGGACAACGTACCTCTTCTTGTGCAGGAGATTCAGTGCGAGTTTCGTACTCATTTTGATAAGGTATTTCAAATCTTTTGCTAGATTTTCGAGTAGAAAGCCACCAACTCCTCCCTGATCTCCATATTTTTCGCGGCTAGGGGATAATTGTTCTGAGCATAGTACAACTCTCGTGGATATTCGAGATCAAACTCGAGTATGTACCCCACGTCGCATCGTCGGTAATGGTCACGTCATAGGTGCTAATCGCATCCTTTGTCAGGTATCAGAACCCATAAGGGAAGAAATCTAGCATGTCGAAACCGTACAGGTTATTCATGTCGAGATTGAAGATGTAGGTGGAAGGTTGGTTAGAATCAAAGTTTGGTAGGGTCTTATTGTTTACATTGGCATACCCCTTCATTAAGGAATGAACCTGCCGGATGCCGGAAGTGATTAGGTTGTGCTTGTGATTAGGTTGTGCTTGTGGTTGGTTGTGATTAGGTTGTGCGTGTGGTTGTGATTCGGAGGAGGGCTGACCAGCAGAACCCGGGAGTCGAGATGTAATAGCAGAGGTCCAGCTTGTTGTTTTTGATGCAGTTTTCTAAAATTTTGGAACACGTTGGCTAAAAGAAAAACGTCTGTCATCTGATAAATCTCATTTTCAACCAGAGGTTTAGCGCACACATATATTCTTTGCCTGCTAATTCTTCATCTTTCAGACGCGAGAAAAATGCTCGTCGCGAGGATAAATCTTCTTTATCAAAAATGGACATATCGATTGTGTGTCCGTTAGGGTATATGCACATTCGAGTTAGGAGATTCAAGATGTTCTCTATGGCTGTTTTGTCGTTTAACCATGTGGATATTAACCCGGAGTTCAATGCTGCGTTGAGGATCGGAAACTTGCCCATTTTACGGTTACCAACCACAATATCGAGCAATGCTTTTAGAAAATTTAAATTATCAATGATACGGAGGCTTATCCCCTTGGTCCTAATGGTTACATTCTGGAACCATTGGAAGTTTTGGCGGATGATGTGTACATTCTGGAACCTTTGGGAGTTTTGGCGGATAATGTATACATTCTTGGAAAACATGCACTACGGGTACTAGCAAGTACATGTCGTAACCCTCCAATCGTGGAATTCGACAGAAATGGTATTCTGTTCTCAAGCACCTAAGTTATATTTCGAGTTGGAGGCACCCTTGTATTTTTCACTGACATGTGGAAGCATTTGGTGGGTACGATTCACTTTTATGCACGAATCCACTTATCTCTCCCATGTGCTTCCTTGGCGATGACATCAATCAAATATTATTAAAGTTCAATGATATAATTTTTGGTGTAACTATAGAGGTTTAAGTTTGTTAATGTTTGCTGTGTTTATGATTTATAGCAGCAAGGTTTTTTTTAGAAGTACGCAATGTTAAATGTTTGTAATATAAAAATTGTTGTACTATGTTAATTTACTTTTAGTTAGTGCACCCGCACACTTGTATTTTCAGTCATGACGCACGCATATAAAATAAGTGTGCTTCAGCGAATCATGGAATTGGTGGATTTCCGTCTTAACCTCAGGTCGGAGCTGGACCTCGGTAGGTTGGACGTGACTTGTTTGTCACGTGGCGTTTGTACTTGGCGTCTAACTACCAGTTGTTGGCTTCCTAGTCAAGGGTGAGGCCATTATTGTCCTTCGTGTGGAACTCAACCAACGTGTGTAAGATTTAAAAAGAACGCTACCTGGATGTAAGTGTGATAAGCGCCACTTTATCAGTAGTTTATATTTTACACTTCAAAAGATGTTTAAGCATTTGGCTGAGGTTAAATGGTTTGCAAAGTTTCATTTGCAAGCACTAGTCTCTTTCTATAAGTACAGGGTTTAAACGCATGTGAACACTTGGCAATTTTCTATTAAGAAGGGTTGCTTTATTTTGTTTTACGGAGAGAGGAATACTGTTTGGTGAAATTCTGAATGCGAATAACTTACCCCTGTGCATTTGACGTACGCGTTTGGTAAAATATGCAGCTTTACTAATTGAAATTATAATTATTGCCACATTCTCTGTTCTTCGATTAGTTAGCTGCCAACCATGAAATAATCGTATTTCCTTAGCTTCATTCGGTAATAATTCAAATGCACGAAGAGCAGCGTTTTATTTGCCGTGTGCATTTCAGTGAAGCCACGTTTTGCTCCTTCGAATTCCATTCACACGCAGCTATGATTGGTGTACATTTTACCCACCCGATAATTCGTCTTCTATCACCGTCGAGTACCCAAGTTTAGAGGCCTGGTCAAATGTGTTTTAACAACAAATATTTTTAATTAATTAGTTTGCACTCCTTGTTTAAATTCGTATGACGAATGTGATATTGAAGAAAGGCGATTTTACTGAGTATTGTGTAAATTAACTGAAGTGCCTAGTGTGTTGTATCAAATCATAAGATATTGTCATTTAATAATAAATCCATTTCAAAATGTATTCTTTGGTAATCCCTTGCTCATTGTTTACAATCTTGTACAATTTATGTACTTATCTTGTACTTATCTTGTACAGCTTTGAAGGTGCCTGACATCTAAGTTAATTTTGAAAAACAATATTCGTGCACTCAACCCCCCCCCCCCACCTCCATTCCGAAGGAGCATCGCTACAAAGTGGGGGCCTATTAGCCAAAAATTTGGAGATTTTTGTTTAAGTATGGATAAAATTTGAACCTGAGATCTCTCGTTTTACCTGATTTAGAATTTTTATCCAATAACGATTTTTTTTTAAGGTGTACATGAGCAGAAAAGGGACTGTGGAATGTTAAAAAAACGATTAAATGAAACGGTATAGCTATAAGCAGAATAAATAAGTTCATTTTTTTATTAAAAATTATTTTTATTAGGGTAGGGTCTAAAAGTTGTACATAACGCGGGGAGGATAATGAAATTTAAACAGAAGCCCAGAGAAAAGGTTAAGCCTCTTTATAAATCGACTCGAAAAGTAGAGCCACCAACTAATATCCGTTAGCATAGTATGTTAGCCCCCTCCCCCCCCCCCCCCGGGAAGAAGGGGGACATTTAGTTGAATGTTTTAAGTAAAAACAGGAATTTTTGCAGGACTTTTAAACTCAATTTGAGGACCGTTTTATTTCTCTGTCTCAACAAGATGAATTAAGGGATGCAATTTATTCGAGGAGAATGGCCTCTGACGAGACCCCAACACACTTTATCAACGCTATTACTAAATTAAATTCTCAATTGCGTGGTACGGATGAGTTAATTAGAATCGTATGGAGAAATGTGGTTCCACAGCTTGTGGCTATGAGTCAATTTTCCAACTTAGAGCGGATGCAGAACCTACACTTAGATTCAGGAACTTGGCATCTGAGAAATTTCGTCGTGTTAAGCCGCATGAACCAAAACAAGTGGTTGGAGAATCAAAGGGACCTTCTAAAGTTGAAAAATTATCAAATGTGAAGTGTTACAAATGTGAAGATTACGGCCACTTTGTGAATAAATGTAACCAAGGACCAAGAACCGTGTAGTATGTTTATCAGCCACCATATATGAATCAGCCGCAATTCGCAAATCTTCCGCCCCCCCCCCCCCAAAAAAAAAATGGTTTTGGCGAATTTTCTGCCATACTACCCACAGATGAGTCAGTGTACTCCTAACGTTAATTTAAGTGCGAAAAGCAGATCTGAATCTTGTGAAGAAGCGAGCAATAGGTAGGAAGGAAGCTCCAATCGTACAAACATATTTTACTTATGAGAAATTAATGAATTCTGGACCAGAAGTCATGGTTAAACTGAACAATATTAAGGTTAAGGGATCTGGGATTCAGGTTCACTGTACACGATTTTGAGTTTGTCCTGTTGGAGCAAGTGAGCCTTGGGAAAAATAAAATCATGCGAGTTGTGATTATGTGCGGCCAATTTTCCACAAACTGAGGTTGTAGGTTGGCTTAAGGTTGAGATTAGAATTCGGTGCAAATTGATTAATTATCCAGGTGTTGTGTGTAGAAATTTACCTTATGGATAAATTCTTGGAAATGATATTACGCATGATTTGAGCGTTAACTTGAATTTTTCTGAAAACCAGTGGTGTTACAAGACTGATGGTCAATTAAGATGGAAATTTGTTCAAAACGAAATAATATGAGTTAGTATAAATCATATCAAAAACCAAAACTGGTAAAACTGGAATGGTTCGGCCCTTCAAAGGGGTGATATCAACACACCAAAACATTCGCCAATTTAATCGCACCGCTTAATAGTTCGAAGGTTAAATGAAAACTAGAACGTTGCAACTTTCGGTAGGAATGTTCAAGTTTTCATTTAACGTCCAAAGTATTATTCGGTGCGATTATGTTGGCGAATGTTTTGGTGTGTTGATATCACTCCTTTGCAGGGCCGACTAATTCGGAACTTGGTGGCCCCTTTTTACCAGTTTTGGATTTTGATAATATCAGTCCTTTTTTAAAATTGTGTATTACACTCAACTCCACTACCGTGCAGATGTGTTATAAAGTAGCACGTCAACAAGAAATTAGTTTCAACAGTGTTCTACTATCTTTTGCCTATAGGTCGAACCATTCTCAACTTGGTCACCTCTTTATAGGTTTTTGGTTTGGTTTTAATTTTGTTGTGATTTCTTTTATTTCGTTAGTTTTGTTGTTTTGATATCACTCCTTTGAAGAGCCGAACCACTCTCAACTTGGTGGCTTCTTCACCAGTTTTTGGCTTTGTTTAATTTGCTTTGTTTTTAGAGTTGTTTTTTTTTCGTGAATTGGACGTGAATACAATTTCTTTGGCAACGTTGTTTACATTTATCGTGCTACACTAACACTAGTGTGTGTCTTGGAACGCACGTCAATATACACGTTGTCATTGTCTGAAATTTGGCTGTCCAATGAGAGACGATGCCGACAATACTAACGATGGTTCTAACAATATTTTCGTACTTACGCGCCATCCCACGCTATCCTCGTTGTACCCTAGGCTTCAAACCATAAAAGGTACGCAGTTCGTATCGTACTGCAGCCGATCGCCCGACTTCATAGCTAGAAGCCCTCCCGTTTTCTCGGTATCGATGAATAATCACCCTATGGAAATTAACATGGGGATGAGCGGACTAGAATTAGCTAGCTAGCTAGCTAGTAGCTAGCTAGTTACACATTTTCAACGTTATCGAGGGTCAGATTTTGCATTGAAAACAGCTTAGCTGGCATTCCTACACGAGTTAATTTTTGTCAGGTGGGCCATTGCTCTTGATTACAACACAATTTAAGCTTTTGTACCGCATTATTATTTTTCCCCAAGTACCTGAAATGTGCCCAACTATGCTTCAAGATATATGACACTGACGCTATGGCGCCGCGCTACAATGCTTTACAACCTCGACAATTGAATTAATGTGATGTTTGTTGTGATGATTGTTGCCTAACTTGGCGCGACACACTAGCGTGTGTCTAGATTTGGCAGAAATTTGCCCTTGACAAATAATTTTGGTCAAAGCAGATTTAATAATGGCACAGAAAACAGACGTTCATCAGTTATTTTCAAAATACCACAAGTTATTCAGAAAGGAACTACGCCTCTGCACGTTACTGCAAATGCACATGGAAGTTAGAAAGAATGTCAGTATTCCTGCGCAGCGTGCCTATCAATTGAATCCGGTTAAACAAAAAATCATGAACGAATATTATCCAGGGTATGTTGCAACCAGGATATGCTGGTTATTTGTTCCAGCACAAAGCAAGATGGGGTCACCAGCCTTTTTGCGACAGAAGGCTGACGGGTCTTATCGACTAGTTGTTAATTATACATTTTTAAACTCCATAACTAAAATTGACAACTATAATTTACTATCAATAGATAGTATAATTAACAGCTTAGAGGCGCCCAAATACATAACGTCCTTCGACTTAATCGTTGGTATGGATGAGAGAGCAAGTGAGCTAGCTTCCTTTCGTGTGCCTGGAAGTCATTTTTCGTCAGCCACAATCATGCAATTTGGCTTAGTCAATAGCGGGAAGGTTTTCTAGAGATTAATAGACGAATTGTTGAGAACCTCTCAATTCTCTAGTATATTTAGATATGAAGATGATGTTACAATGTCAAGTGACTCCTGGGGGCCCTAGTCTCGACTTAATCGTTTTCAAATCGCATGCGGTTTTATCAAAAGTCACGTGCGATAGAATGGGCGAGCAACAACTTTGGCGCGCTTTTTGGTAAAACCGCATGCAATTTGAAAAGCGCAACTCGAGACTAGGGCCCCTGGTCTCCTTACCTTCAAAAAACGGACGTGATTTTATTAATTAAAATTACAATTATTGCCACATTCTCTGTTCTTCGATTAGTGAGTTGCCAACCATTGAAATAATCGTATTTCCGTAGCTTCATTAATTTGGTGATAATTCAAGTGCGCGAAGAGCAGCATTTTATTTCCCTTGTGTATTTCAGTGAGGCCACGTTTTGCCCCTTCGTATGCTCTTCTCACGCAGCTATCCATGAATGGCATGGATTTTACCCACCCGATGTTTCTTCTTCTATCACTGTCAAGTACTCAAGTTTACAGGCTGGTCTAATGTGTTTTAACAAAAAATATTTTTAATTAATTAGTTTGCACTTCTTGTTTAAATTCTTTTGAAAAATGCGATATTGAAGAAAGGCGATTTTACTGAGTATTATGTAAATTAACTGAAGCGGCTGGTGTGTTGTATTAAATACATATCTTTACAGCAAGGCTGGTTAAAGATAGTTTTTGTTGCCCAACCATATCCATTACCTGTTTTTTAATGCACTCTCTTGGGTTCTCAGTGCTTCTTCCAGAGAAAGAAAAAGTTGGCTTCCCTGCCAGTCCCGTAGGTATCCCACTGCGCATGCACGGACGCAGTCCTCCTTATATAAACGCTGGCGCAGTTTCAATACTCATCTCTTTTAATACTCTCAATCGTTACCAAGGGGGGGGGGGGGATTGAGGCTTAATGGCGCGTCGACAGCTTGGTCATTAGCGCCAACCTCAGTCACAGTGCAGTGGTCCGGGTTGCCACTGCACCACACATTACAGAGATATTATTCAAACCCCTAATCTAAATCTTGTCATACATCTGTACCTCCTGCAAAAATTTAAAAACACTAGACAGGAGGACAGACTTATCGCCCAATTGACGCACAATGTCATGCGGAAGATGGAAACGACGACGAAAACCATCAAGATGGCAACAATCAACAAGGAAGTGCCGGACCGTAAGTGGCCGCCGACACCAATAACATTCAGGAGGGTCAACCCCACGCAAAAGGAAACAGTGAGTAAGTCGAGTGTGACCAATGCGCAAACGGGCCAACACCACCTCCTCACGGCGACTGCGGCGACACGCCGAGTGCCATTCCTCAACAGTGCCTTTAATAGCTCGTAATCTATTGCCGTCCTGTCCATCCCACGAGGCTTGCCAAAAAGCATGTAACCTCAGACGCAGAGTTGGAAAAGCGTCCGAGGGAACAAGCGTGAGATCCCTACCGAGAGGGCCAGAAAGGGCCCCTTTTGCTGCAGAATCCGCTTGCTCATTTCCACCTATCCCAACATGGCCCGGGATCCAGCAGAAAAGCACGGTTTTCCGCTGGCCAGGCAAGCGGGAAAGCAAAGCTTGGACACGTTGTGTCAAGGGGTTCCGTTGCCAAGGCAACTCGAGAAGGGAGGAAGGGCGGGTCGCCTGTTGTAAAAAACAGATAATGTATATTTTCGGTTGTGCAACAAAAACTATCTTTAACCAGCCTTGCTGTAAAGATATGTTTTTGGTTGCCTTCGAAAATCTCCATTACCTGTTTTTTAATGCACTTAACAGACTTCGTCACCGGAGGCGGGCCTTGGTGACGGGCTCCCTGGCTACGGACTGGCTACCCTGAAGTCAACTGGACTCAATGAACCTGAAGGCAACCGATGGTAGGGGGTGAAAAATGATCCTGTAGGTCTTGAAAGGTTTGTTGCGTAAACCGGTCGGTGGCAAGTGCATTGAGAAATTGGTTGCTAAGTGAACCGGACTGGATGCAAAAGGTTCTGCCGGAGGAAGCGGTTGCTAGCAGGTTCCCGGGTAAAGGAGAAACAGCCACCAATGGGTGATTGAAACCCTTAGAGATCGTTGTAGTGACATAGTCACAGAAACAAGCGTGAGTTGTAATCATTATTATTGAAGAGGGCAACAAAACCTATCTTACCCAGTCCAGTACTGGAAAGGATGGCAGACTCGGGCTGGAAGGGAACCGAGGTGGTGTAGTGGTACATTAGAAATTCGGTACGTTCTTAGGTATGCTTGCTGGAAATATGAGCAGCTGTTTGGTTCGGTGACATATCAGCAGCAGGACAAAAGGTAGGTCCGTGAGGATGGGGACGGACCGGAACGTAGATGACTACGACAGGAAAGGTACCCTGGCACATTTATGTAACAGGAAGGGTGACCCGGAACCGGGATGAGACAACGTGGTCCTTAGGACCTTCCGTGAAGTCTAGAGATGGAAAGTTGTTGTTAATACATGGCCAGGGATGGTAAGTTTGAAAGGCGAAAATATCATAGGAGCAGGAAGCACGACAGCTTGGAACTGCTCTCCTTAGGGCCGACCTGCTGGAGGATCACAAGGAACCGTTGGTGCAAGGAAGGCAGGAGTCTCAGATGGAGAAGAGTCAGCTTCTGTTCGGACGATGAAGACATCATTCAAAGAGTATTAAGAGGGGCAGGCTAGGGAACGGTGAGGCAGACGGGAGACGGAATCTGCGTTTAGCATTAGATGAGGGCATGTCCCCAGAGGAGGACGGGGAGAAGCGGACCAGTGCTCTGCAGGGAGAGGAACGTGCTGGCTCCGTTCCTAGTTTGTCCCGTTACTGACAGAAATGCGGTCGAAGGAGCAAATTCAACTGTGGGATGGAGGACCGGGATGGTCGAGAATGGCACAACGTCTCTGGATGTGAGTTGAGGAAGAAAAACGAGACAGGTTGCATCGCGCAAACCTATATATGATGGAGGTTGCGCAGAGACGTGCGCAGAGGGTAGCGGATTGAAGAGAAAGCTGTGATCGTTCCTAAGGGGAAACGCTGTGTCTGGACGCTGGGTCCAGAAGTGGGACGGAAAGCAGGGCTGCTAGTGAAGCGGAACTAGGATGCTGGGAAGGACTTCGGGTCCTCAAAGTTAGCAGAGGGAACCGGAGGATCGGAGAATGAACTCTGCTTGAAATCTAGCCTTGTTAGATCCATGATGGAATGGACTTGTTCTTGAGAAAGCTGTGTTACTGTCAAGGCGGAACGAGAGGGAACAGAGCACCGTGAGGGATGGGATGGGAAAAAGGCGCGGAGGCGGTGAAGTAGTTGTTCGTGTTGCAAGCTGGCGAGTTACAGCTAAAAAACCCGGGTTAATTTTTGACAAGTTGAATTTCAAGGAAAAAGGACTTGCATTTCAAGTCATGTGGCAGAGAGGTGTACCGGAATGGTAGGAGGTGCATACCTAGGAACATGATGATGTCCCCTGGATTGAGGGCTGTGAAGGGCGAGACTGGTGAAGCGGTTGTGGAGGAAGCCATAGGTTCCTCGAGGCATATCCTTGAAAGACTCAAGGTCCGGGAATCGAGATCTCTGGGATCAGCGCAACCTTCTGTTGGATAGAAAGGATCGCTGTGTACGACCTGTATGTGTTGTTAGCAATATTGATGCTGTCGGAGGGATGGCTGCTAGAGACATCCCAAATTGGTAGTACGGAACTCAGGAACGTAGGAATGCGGAATGCGTACGGAAGAACGCAGGAACGAGGAATGACTGGAAGAGATGTACTGCTGCCTGCAGGGGTAGGCAGACAGTAGGTGTGGTTGACAAGCAGCAATGGGCAGAACATCAAGCCCTGGTGACGACCAGCGGAACGTCGGAACGGCACCAAAGATGGCCTGAGGTGACGTAGCAAAGAACGCAGGAATGCAGAACGCGTTCGCAGGAATGTAGGGACGAGGAATGAGAGGAGAGAGGAACGCAGGAGTAACCACCATGGTGGCTGTACTAGGAAGAAAGATCCAGTGTGTTCTTGTTCGTTGGTAATTCGGAAACCTCCACATGCCCATTGATTAGCAGTAACAGGAGGCAGAACGTAGGACTGATCTGCGTGACTTAGGACGCCATGTCTTGATGAGGAATGGAACATCAGGAACGGAACGTTGTGTGGTTTTTTTTTTCGAGTAGCGTAACAAAGGGAACACAGGTCTCGTGATCCTAAAGGGACGAAACGTAGGAGAAAGCCAAGGTCTTTGTTATTACATGTGGAAGACTTGTGGTGCTAATTCGTTGTATTCTTCTCACTCTTTATTCTTCTACTGTTTTATGTCTTCTTTTTTTTTTAATATCCAATGGAGGGCGGAACGGCCAGTAATTCCGAATGAGGAACGAAAGATGTAGAGGAAGGAGTAAATTTCCTCCGTCCTCTAGTGTAGAGAGGACCGCTAAAGCAGACGCCTTGCTGGCAAAGGGTTGCAGTATAAGAATGTTCTTGAGATGAGGTGAGTGGTTCGTCAGTCCCCTGGGCAGCGGAATGTTCAGCTACCAAAGGCTGGGAGGAATGCGGAATTAGACCAAGAGGAGTAAGTTGCGGACCAATGGAGAAGGTCAATCTTGGCAGCAACTTTCCGGGCCCTGAGTTGGAGTTTGAGGCAGGCGTAGCGTTCCTTGGTGCATGAGAGTTCTTTGGAGAGGGAACGCAGGTACCATACCAGAGGAGGCTGGCTACAAGGAATCGGGAACGTGGCTGCGGTAACGTTAAGGTACGGGGAATGATGGCCCGGAAAGAAGGGGATTTAGAGGCGGAATCGGTTGGTCTAGAGACTTGTTTCGTAGTGAGGTTGAAGATCTCCACGTTATCCGTAACCCATGGAACCCGTGAAGGGGATGCGGAACGAGGAGTGTGGGATATGGAACCATCCCCAAGGGTTCCCGTAGCTCGCGGCATCGGACTGATGGTATCGTAGGATGCGGAAGATGAATCGAAGAATGCAGCGGAATGGAGCGTCCATCGTGTCAGGAGAGCATTAGTAAATGCTGGTGTTTCTGAGGGAAGAAGAGAATACATTACCTAATGTGGTGGAAGTGTTCTGTCCTGTCTCCTCTTTACAGAGATCTAGTAAAGGGAAGGAAGAGTGGCGAGGAACGTGGTGCTGCTGTTCCTAGTGGAAGCAAGTCCCGCCTCCCCCCCCTCCCCTCTCTGGCTGCCGAGCAGGGGATCGAGAGGTAACATGAGGAGTGGGAAAGTGTTCCTTAGGGAATGCAGCCAAACTTCCATGAACAGGGCTGAGTCCTATATCATGCTGAGGAACGGTAGATTGAATCACGTAGGCTGGGACGTGGCTGGTGGTAGAGAGGAACGTGGAGACTGGCATGAACGTGTGAAGGGCACACAAAACCAACCCAGGCCATGACAGGCCGCAGGGAAACGTCCCAAAGGAACGTAGGGTGAGGCGAAGAGGCAGGCGCTCACGAGGAGTGGACCTGTTGAGAAGCAGTGGATAGCACAGCTGTGTAGGTCGAAGACAGAAGAAGGACGAGCGAGCTGCATCGTCGGAATATATACCTGAAAAGAGGGCTGCGCAGTGGGATGCGCAGATGGTCGCTGGGCGGAGGGATATCATACCCCTATAAAGAAACCAACAGTATTCAATGCTGGAAGGAAAGAATGGTGAAAGCCGACAGGAATGAAACGGCCCAAATCAGGAAGGCTGCACAGAAGCAATGAGCTGTGAGGAGGACCAGGGTCGCTGCTCATCTGAACTGATCCGCGAACCGCCCAGACGCAGTGATGACGTGAGCCGCCTTGGGCAGGAGCCAAGAGGAATGGCAGTATCAAGGGATGGCGGTAGCTAGCAACAGCAGAACGGTGGTATAGAGGAACGGCGGCAGCGAGGAACGGCAAAACGAGGAACGTGAATCGGGCTGAGTCCTATATCAAGGAGCTGGAAGAGCAGTCGTATCGCGTGGCGTAGCAGAGAACAAGAGATGAGGATTGAAGCTGCGCCAGCATTTATATAAAGAGGACTGCGTCCGCGCTTGTGCAGTGGGATACCTACGGGACTGGCAGGTAAGCCAACTTTCTTTCTTTCTCTGGAAGAAGCACTGAGAACCCAAGAGAGTGCATTAAAAAACAGGTTATGGAAATTTTCGAAGGCAACCAAGACATAAGATATTGTGATTTAATAATAAATCCATTTCAGAATGTATTCTTTGGTAATCCCTTTGCTCACTGTTTACAATCTTGTACAACTTATAATACATTAGCTTTGAAGGTACCTGACACCTACCTTAAATTGAAAAAAACAATAATCATTCACTCACCCCCCCCCCCCATCCGTTTCGAAGGAGAGTTCGTCACAGACATGACAATAGTCCCTGACCTTCCATTTGCTCTTTGGTAGCTCTCATGAAATGGGTGAAATTTTCGTGCAATATTGACATATGTCGGCGAGGCAGACGCAGAGTTTTTCGGCTAGCGTGAAATTGAGGGGTATTATATTTTTCAGCTGGTTGGCGTAATCTACAGCCTCTTTCATCATGTGCTCGTAAAACATGTTGACCGCATCTGCTTCTCTCTCTTGACCATATCACCATTCAGGCCCAAAACGACGTATCCAAAACTATCAGGGAGCGTGCATCTGAATTTTTTGTGGTTGAGCTGATGGAAGTGTCAGGTTGAGCAATTTGGACCGGACGAAGGAGGCACTCGAAGTCAGCATAAACAATGCACGCGAGAGGTTTTGACATTTTAGGAATGAATTTCGAGGTAATTTGTACTGGGTCTCTTGAATCAGAGCGATTGTGCCGGGTTGATCTTGACACATTCTTTTTTATTAGTAAGCAGCATTCATTCCATTCCAAACCCAGTGAAGCTGTTTCCGCAATAGAATTTGGCGTTGGAACCAGTGCCTTGATGACATAGATAATCAGCGATATATTTAATAGTGCAATAGTTAGTCTTCAAGGTGTACGAATTGTTGATTTCCATCATGATCATTAGAAGATGTATATGGGTTGACCTGCCAAGTTTTTAGAGATGCGAACAAGTTCTCTTCGCTGCTGTAACCTATGATGTTAATAACAAGTTGTTACATTCTCACCTATCGATTTTTTCAAGCTTCGTGATGTTGGATAGCATAGATGTGTCGAGCATGTCCTCTAACTCCCTGTAATCTTTCGGTTCGGTGCTGTATAACTTCAAGCCCATGGCCAGTACCGAGTACAGGAAACATTTTTCGTCACGTAAGTTTTCTACAGTCGTCAAAATGTTAGTCGTACCTTTTAAATCCTGCGGGAGAGGGCTGTAAGACAAAGCCCGCAATGGTCGATATTTACTCACCCTGATGATTAAGTTATTGATACTGGAAATTACCCACCCACTTCCAAGCTCGCCAAAAGTGTAGAGGGACTTCAGAATCTTGGCGAAAGCTTCGTCTAATAAAGGGGGAATGTCGTTAGGGTTGTAAACCTCGGGGTATCGCTACCAGAAACAAGTACGAGCCGACAAACTCTACACCTAAACAGATCTGAACCTTGCAGTTTGGTAACTGATCTAGGCAGACCATCAACAACGTCTGCAAGGCTAAAGGCATCGATACAAGAAACTTGAGTGGGTCGAACTCTTCAACAACGGTCATCACGTTTTGTCAATGGCGTAGCCCTTCCTTACACAATAGAGAAATACAATCCCTTAACGAATTGGCTAACTGAACGCTAAAACAAGCGTATTATTCCTGATTGGACGAGTGTAGATAACGGAGCTGGTTCCGGAAAGAAAACGCCTTGTTGCAGTATACGCAAGTAAAGGTCAATTTTTTCCATTTTGAAAATATATTCTTTCTTTTTAATTTATTACGTGAAAACAATATTCGGAAGAAAAGATAAAGAAGATCTAGTGAATATGCGCTAGCATAAAATATGCTTCAAAAATTGTTTAAGAATAGGATAAACTGCTAACGTTGTCCGTACAGATGTTGTACGTCTACTGTATGCCTACGATTTCATTCACGATTCGCCTGCCAGATTTAATAAACAAAGCTTTTCGGTCACGCAAACATTGCAAATCACGCCCTCCATCCTCCTGTTATTTTTCGTAACACTTCTCTATTAAACAGGACGGAAAACCAAACAGGCTCGAGAAGGGTTAAATAAAATGCGACTGAAAAAGTGTATGTTTATTAACACTGGTGATAGCCAGTGTTAGTAAGGATCGACCCAGGATCTCTGTGTTAAACTTTCAACTTTGAGAGCTTATAACTCCGTCAAAATTGAAAAATTTTAAACCAAATTTGGAATCTAGCCTTGACTAGCCAAGGCCTGTCTACAGTCCAAAAATTGTGAAATTCAGTCCAGCCAAACCCGAGATACAAAGAGGGGCCAAATAGACAACTTCTTGTTCTTGGTCTTTGTGATGTCCTGGGCAGGGACACACCTAAGCCCAGCGTGGGCACCAATGGTAATAAACACACGGACTACCAGAGTGTGGGCTACAGCTGATAAGACAGCGAACTTCCTGTTTACTTCTCTTTAAATACAATGATAACAGTAAGTCATGTGATGCAACTTAATACTATATACAATTATGGAATAGCCTATTAAGTAGTTAAAGGGGTATCTTGGTAGGGTTAACATATTGACATGAAATTGATGGCTGCCATTGTGGAGCACACAAGTGACGACTCCACAATGCAGCGAGCGAAAAAAAAAACAGAAAAAAATAATCTAAGCCTAGCTGGAAATAAAACTATGATTACGAAGGCAAGATGTATTTTTTTAGTGCACTACCTAATTTTAAAGAAAAATACATAATTACATAAATACATAATTCAATTAAAATTTTCAGTGTTGTTGTTTTAATTATTGTAGCCTTTTTTGGTTAATTTTCATTTTGCAGCAACCATATCTGCAGCTGAAACGCTACATCGTTGCTGTGGAGAAACATCTGGCATCCAAGCATTCTGTGCCAAAGTTACTTTTGGTTAGGCTTCACCGGAGTGAGAAATGTGGCTCCAACAATTTTTTGTTCCGATGAGTGAAGAATTTATGTACATGAAAATACAAAAAAGATACAAATAGGATAAAATCGTGAAATCAATTTTTCACACGAACAACAATATACACTTACATTTTTACCTAATTTGAAAGGTGGACATTTTTAAAATAAATAGAGCCGATTCTCTGCACGAATAACTAGGGGACAAAACGTTTTAGCATTACTCGCTACAGTTTAAAAAGAACTATCATTTAATTCACAGTCAACGGATTACAACAAAAAAAACGAAGAAATTGTAGCCAACTGGTAATTTTGCAAAAAAACTACAAATTGAGCTTGTCTGGAGCTCTACGCAGTCTCTTTGAACGATGAGCATTTTGAAGCTGCGCAGCAATATCAACCTGTGTTGGTGATAGCACAACTTTGCGTTTATTGGGATTCGGTTTCGCTATTTTGTTAGCATGACCTGGCTTCGGTGGTGATTGCTTAGCGGACGGTGACGTAATAATCGATGGAGATTGTGACCTTTCTGACTTCGAATTTCCTTCAAGAGGGGCGCTGGTAGTAGCCAAAGGTGATTGGTTATTTACGTTAGCAGACTCATCCACTTCGTGTGTGTGGGGTGATTTCGCTGGAGATTTCCTGCCACCTGGTGACTTGCGTAGCAAATTCTCAGGTGATTTTTCAAGCTGTTGGATTGGTGGATTTGAGCCCTCGGTTACAGAAATTGACTTTCTCGATTGGCCGAGAGATCGACGCTCAGGAACTACGTCAGCGGAACTTGACTTTTCATGTTGCTTCCCGCCAAAAGACATGCCTTTGAAAATTGAGTGATGTTCCTCATTATTATGCATGGAGGAATTACTGCTTTTCGCCATCGAAACAAGTGCGTTTGGTGGCTGTTCTGGATATTCTTTTTCGATGGTATGTAACCTTAGCTGTTTGCGATGTTTGCGAATCGTATTACCGTTAGTATCAACGATAGTATAGGATTGATTACTACATATTTGGTTAACAATACCAACTGACCATAGCCTATCATTTGTCGTTGAAAAGTCACGATATCAAACCTTTTCACCTATTTGATACGTTTTCAACTCACAATGGTGGGTGCTCTGTACTTGTTTTAATTGTTTACTGCAAACGGCTGCGATAGGATCAGGGAACAATAAATCGAGCCGAGATTTTAATTCACGGTTAAAATATAATTTTCCGGGTGTTGCTTGCGTGGTAGCGGAGATAGTGATTCGTGCTGATAACAAGTAAGAATTTATACTCTCTTGAATAGTAGACCCCTGTCGCCGCGCGACCTTGTAAACTCTCTTGAAATTACGGATGTATACCTCAGCCAAACCGTTGGTCCAAGGCGCAAAACTTGGAATTTTGGAATTTTGAGGACATAAATTGGGCAGCATTGTCCGTAACTAAGCTGTCCATTAAACCATATAAAGCTATATGATTGTTTAAAACGTCAATGACACGCGCGGACGTTGTTGACTTCATTTTATGCACGAAAGGAATTTTTGAATGTGCGTCTACTAGAATGAAAAACATGTAATTGTCCATCGGCCCGAGAAAATCAGCGTGTAAGCGATTATTTGGTTTTAGTGGATATTCCCACGTATGCTTTGGACCAGACGTTTGAGTGTCTTTATACTCTTGACAATTTTGGCATGATTTGACTTTATTTTCAATGTCAGAGTCAATCTTAGGCCACCAGACTTTTTGTCTAGCTAAACTTTTCAATTTAACTATGCCTAAGTGAGCACTGTGTAGATTTTTCAAGATTTGTCTCCACAAGGTGGTCGGCACCAGGACTCTATACCCCCAAAATAAGGTTTCGTTTTCGACCGAGATTTCAGCACGACGTGTGAAGTACGGTAACAGATTGGGAATTTTGCATTTGTCTGGCCAGCCATGGTTCACATAACGATAAACTTTTGAAAGGACTTTGTCACGTTTACACGTTTACTTTCAAGAACGAGTGTCTTGTTTAAAACTGGAAGATTAGAAATAGTTTCTAAAGCAAGAATATTGTACTGCACTTCTGCTTTCTCGAATTCTTCGGTATTTCGGAGGGGAAGGCGTGATAACGCGTCTGCCGTCAAGTTAAGTTTACTGGGAATGTGTTCAAATTCGTAATCGTAAGCATTAAGCATCACTGCCCAACGCTGAACCCTGGTGGCTGCCATCTGCGGTATTCCTTTTTTAGGGCCAAAAATCCAAACTAAAGCCTTCTGATCAAACTGCAATATGAATCGCTGACCATAAACGTATTCATGAAACCGTTTCACTCCCCAAGCCACGCTGAGACCTTCCCGATCAAAATGCGAGTAGCCCCTTTCCGCTTGAGTGAGCTTACATGAAGCGAAAGCTATCGGCCGTGATTCACCGTTTTTCATGACATGCATAAGGCACGCGCCGACCCCATAGGGTGAGCCGTCACAAACGAGCTTGAGCTTTAATTTCGGATCGTAATGAACCAGAACTTTTGATTTAAGAAACAATTCTTTTACTTTACTCACGGCTCGGTCGCATTCTGCCCCCCAAACCCACTTCACACTTGGGCTTAACAAACGTGTTACTGGTGACAGAATATGAGCGAGATTTTGAGTAATGGTTTACAAAACCCAGAAAGCTCTGCAGCTCTTGAATACATGTTGGGTTAGGAGCGTTTGTGACTGCTTCAATAACCTCAGGGAGTATATGCAGGACCTCAGCATTTATCATGTGGCCTAAATATTTTAATTCAGGCCGCGACAGTTTGCACTTCTCGATCCTAAGTTTGGCTCCTGCATCTTGTAAAGCATTTAACAGTTTATTTAACGATTCGTCATGCTCCCCCCCCCCTTCCCGCTCACTAGGATGTCATCATAAAACAGGATACATTTGGGGATTTTACTGGTGACTTGAGTCATTACCCTCTGGAAAATTCCAGGACTGGACGCTAGGCCCAGGGGTACGCGAAGCCATCTAAACAAACCCAGGGGTGTATTTATTGTCAAAGCTTCTTGTGACTCTTTGTCGAGTTCAATTTGCAGAAATGTATCCTTAAGATCGATAAGGGAAAAAGTGTCACTGCCTGCTAATTCACTGAATAATTTTGCGGCCGTGGGAACTGGATAGTGGTCGACTTCAAGTTGAGGGTTCACGATGGTTTTATAATCACCAATCACTCGGATTTGACCATCCGCTTTGTGAACTATGACGATCGGCGTAGACCACTGAGAAGTTTCCACAGGGTCTAGAATTCCAAGGCCAACCAATCTACGAATTTCTTGGTTAACCTTTTCTTTGAGTGCTAACGGGACTGGTCTTACACGACTATACACAGGCTTGGCATCAGGTTTTAACTGAATTTTGGCTTTAAAATTCCTTAACTTACCCATGCCTTCAGAAAATAGTTCCGGGAAACCCTTCACTATTTCGGAAGTGTCAACTGGCGTAATGCTAGTTTTAATTTTCTGTACACTTTTTTTAGGTTTCACTTTCGTTTGTAGGTCGTAAAAAGGATGGAAATTAACTCGAAAAATAGAAAGCCAATCCTTTCCCATTATTGCAGGTTTATATAATTTTGAAACTAAAGCATCCAAATGTTCAATTTGACCTTGCACTTCAACCTTCAGACTTACAGTGTAAATCGTGTTCTCAATTCCGTCAGTGTATGAGTATCGAGTACAGACTGAGTTTTAAAGGACAGTCCGCAAAATATTTTTGATGCCACTCAATAGGGATAATGGATGCATCTGCCCCGGAATCAAGTTCTATTTCTAGCTTGACACCATTTAGGCAGACTGGCATTTTCCATTTATGGATTTTCATAGAATTAACTACTACTATTATTTTATTAGTTTGTAGGGGAATTAAAATCTGGTCGGCAGCCTGACTCAATCCAAGAGTATTATTTTTCAGTACAAGATAGACGTTGTCTGAATCGTTATCAGATCCGGAACCAGACTCTGAATTTTTGGCTTCAACATCCTGTCTTCTTCACTATCACTTTCGCTATCGCGTTCGAGTTTGTTGACGCGTTTTTTATAGCTAAACTTTTGTTTTGTGTTCGGCCTAGCCTTAGAATTTGTGCTAGAACTTGCTTTAGAGTGGTCGAGTGATTTTGAAGGTCTTTGCGAATGACTAGCTTTTCGGCACACGGCTTTTAAATGGCCGACAGTGTGGAATCAGCCACATATAGTCTCGATATTTACATCGTATTTTCACGTGGCCATTTTTGCCGCAACATTAGCAAATGAAATCCTTAGTGGATTTAGGCCTACTTGATGTTTTGCTCGATTTTTTAGCTACGTAGTTAACAGCTCTAGACTGGATTCTCAAAACAATTTGGTCCGTTTCAGCAGATTCTAAGGATAAAGCTAAGGATGTTGTAGCCTTTAAATCCAGAGTCAGCTTCAACAACTCGCGTTGAATGACTTCTGATTGGATCCCCCCAATTAGGCTATCCCTAATCATTTCGCTGTTAATATCTTTAATTTTAGCGAAGTCCCAATACTTCGTCATTAGCTTTAATGCAGCTAAATATTCCCCGATACTCTCATCTGATTTTTGCGATCTTCTAAAGAATTTAAGATGCTCAGATACCACGGAGGTACTGGCTCAATGTCATGTAAATTTTTTTTAACGAGCTCATCAAATGTTAATGAGTCGGGCAAATCAGGTGAGAGGATATTCAGAATTCTATCAAACATTTTCTGGCCTACAGATGCCATTAGAAAATTAACTTGGCTGGTTGCTGGTATTTCCTAAGCTTTAAAAAAATAACTAATTCGGTTGGAGTATTTCTCCCATGTGTCTGACTCGCAATCGAATTCCGAAAATAAACCAGCGGTTTTAGACGAACCCATGTTGACGTCGTCTTCACTATCACTAGATTCAAAATTTAAATTTAAATTAGAACTAGTTTCATTAACGCTTGCATTCACTACTGAATTATTTTCAGTTTCACTTTCACTGCTAATTTTAGCAGTTACAGGTGGTTTGCTACCGACACCTGTCTTTGGCATAAGCCTAACAAAATTAAATTTAATTAAATTTAATTACAATCCTGTTTAACATGCAAGGATTAAACTGGAGCACTCAAGACTACCGGTCACTTATTTAAACACAGAAATAAATCAAGCTTGACTGTAGCCTACCTAGTTGTATAAATTAACTGCCTACAAGTTAAGTTTAAAGGGACTATGCTTTGAAAAAAAAATGTTTTACGTTCACCATTTGCAACGTTTTACAAAACAACACTTCTGGTCTAAGCCTCAGCACAGACCAGATTTCACTAAGTTTGAGCATAAACCTACGGTGTTAAATTTTACACCGGCACACGCTAGCCCGAATATGGGCAATGGCACAATCGAATTTACAAGGGTTAATTTAGCAGTGCATTTTTCGAACCTTCAGGTTTATAATACTGCCTGTGCGGACACGCCCACTTCGGTTCTAGTTGTTAAGGTACTAAATTTAACTATTATCATTTCGTACCACACACACAGCACTACCACGACAAAATAACACTGTTTGAAAAAGTTGAAACTCTGATGGGAATTCAGAGCACTAATTTTCATTGCCAAAATGAAAAAAAAATTGCAACTTACCACAAATATGGAGTTCAGTATGCCACCTTTATGCACTTACGTTAAATCAGAGTGGCATGACATGGATTCGAACCGGCCACCCAGTTCGCCCCCAGATCACTTGCATAGCGCCTTAATCTCTCCGTTGCACTCCGATGAAACGTAAGTGGATAAAGGTGGCTTACTGAACTACGTTATTTCTAGTGTACGATTTTCGCTGTTGGCTAATTTCCAATTTTCCTTAATATTATTTCCAGCGATTTATGTCGATTTATTAATGACGTAGTAACTCAGACAGCATGGGTGTACACGCTTACACTTATAGCAGGTTGTCTTGCTTGGAATCGCTGCCATGTTATCAAACCGGGAAAAAAATGTCAACCTAAAGCAAAGTAGGATAGACAGTTTCATTGGATGGTGTCTTAAGTATTCCATGCATATGCGATACAGGTTCTGGTGCGACGCTTATGAAGCTGAAACTGGCAGCAAGGCTTAACAAAGTTATCGAACCTGACTAGGTCGACAGGCCTAGGCCTATTCTTCATGGAATTTGTGGTGCAGTACGTCCACTCAGAGTGGTTCGCGGGAGAATGGTCGTCGATGACATTGAAATTAAAGATGTTTTCTTCTTTGTTGTTCCAGATGATGCGTTTACTGGACCGGATTTGTTGATAGGGACAGAAGTGATTGACAGGCCTAATCTCGCAATGATACGTTTACGTGGTCAAACTAGATTGGTTCAACAAAACGACCATGACTTTTTTAATGGATTCAACATTGAAGCTGAAAGTGAGAGCGTGGTAATACGAAGTGGGCAAGCAGGCGCTATTGAACCGAACTCAGTGGAATTTGTTGAAGCATTGACCACTGATACAGAAGTCAAAGGACCCTTCATCATTGAATCTTATCGCTGTGAGGTTTTATACGTCGATAATTTGAAAACACTGGTGCCAATAGCTAATACCGCCAATTCAAGATTACGAATAAGAAAGGATCAAGTACTTTTATGAGGCAAACATATTCTGTAGGTAGTACAGAATTCCTGCCAAGCCGACGAATCACAGATGTATCTCGATGCCTCTCAGGGATTCTGTGATGACCTCTGTGTGGACCCAAGCATCGTCAAGCGTAGTTTTATACCTGGCAGTTCTACACATGGTGGTAAACTGGACATTTGCAATGAGTCTGGGGTTCTGCGTTCCAGATCAAAGGGAGGACAGTACGAAGTC
>JAHWFP010260425.1:3082-39035 GCA_023313725.1 Lithobius niger
TTTGGCCCTTCAAAGGAGTGATATCAACACACCAAAACACTCGCCAACTTAATCGCACCGCTTAACAGTTCGAAGATTAAATGAAAACTTGAATATTGCTACCGAAAGTAGCAATGTTCTAGTTTTCATTTAATCTTCGAACTGTTAAGCGGTGCGATTAACTTGGCGAATGTTTTGGTATGTTGATATCACTCCTTTGAAGGGCCGAACCATTCGGAACTTGGTGGCCCCTTTTACCAGTTTTGGTGGTTTTTGATATGATTTATATATAGATGGCTAACCTCGAACCTTACAATAGTATGTACGTATCCATATATTAGCCAGATTAGCCTTTAAATGCAACTGTTGCTTGATTTTAGCATCTAGCCACATTCCAGATGTTTTTTTTTTTTTTAATGGATAGGAAAAAATGGGTGAAAAAAAAAACACTAGCTATTTGGCTTTATTGTGGATTATTTTTCAGGTGGGTGAACGTTTTCGTACAAACCGTGCCTACCCTCACCTGTCAGAACTTTAATCATCTCCCTCTACAGAATGATGTCACAACGCTCCCCCTTTCTCTCCCCACCTGACGTTACTGATGACGAGGAAAATAATTGGGAAAAATCTGCATAGCCTATTCTGGATTTAAATTGATCAACTTCATTATGTCGGTTTTGAAAATTAAAATAGGTATGGGGACAGAAGTTGTATGGAGTAATATTTTCTAAAAAAATGTTTTATTCCATAAAAAAGCAAGAATGGAATGAATCCTAAAAATACTGATCTGTAAAACAAATTGTGTCCCGTAATAAACTGTGTGAACACCATCTGCCATGTCCGTAACAGTCACACTCCGCAGGTCTTGATTCGAAAAAGTACCCCCCCCCCCTTCCTTTTTTCTTTTATTTTTTTTTCATCTACGTTAAACTCGGTAATTTCAGAAAAGTCAGCGAACGAACGTACAGAATATAAATGGTGGCAAAAGGCAATACTGAAATGGATTGACTAACGTTTAAAATCTTTCCGAGTCGACTTTGGTCACCTCGGAGAAGGTTTTCATTCAAAACGTTGGAAGGCACAAACGATTTGGCTGACGTAGCAGATGCTCATTTGTCATAATGTCATTTGCACCGGCTGTAGCAACAAACGTAGTGTGCCATGCGATCCTGGACCTAGCAAAAGTAAAGAGGAGAAAAAAAAAAGAAAGAAAAGAAAAAAAATATGATTGAGTTCACGTGAGGGTTTCAAGTCATTTTATTAGAGAGTTATTCCATCTTGGGTGACGATCAATGCGGACCGTTACATTATCCAGGGAGGCTCCAGAAGAAAATCTGCGGAATCATGTTCTTGCTGCTGTCTGTGCTGTTTGCTGACGCAACGTAAATTTATTTATTTCTTTCTT
This sequence comes from Lithobius niger, assembly GCA_023313725.1. Taxonomy (NCBI): domain Eukaryota; kingdom Metazoa; phylum Arthropoda; class Chilopoda; order Lithobiomorpha; family Lithobiidae; genus Lithobius; species Lithobius niger. Next base: position 4,467 of record JAHWFP010260425.1, read on the forward strand.
TAAATTTTGTTGTTTTGCTGCTCCAGAATTGTCTTTTTTTTTGTTAAGGAAAGAAAAAAGCCGTGGTTTTCTTTGTGCCAACCCAAAAAGTGGCTTTTGAAAAATCGCCGATTCAAAAGGTGAAGCGGTTAACAAATTGCGTAGGTTTTTCTCGGAAGCTTCGGTTTATGGGAAAATTCGTAGAATTAAGTAGATGGGTTTGCTGAATGGTTTACAGCGTTATTTTATTGATATTGTTCAACTCTCCCTTTCTCTATTCTTACTGCATCCTGAGGAAGAATAGCGTTAGCAACGTTTACGTGCAAGTCGGGATAAGTCTAATTCTTAGGTGTGGAAATTCTCTCCTTAAAAGGACATAAATCCTTCCGGTATATCGTGCTACCCGATGAGAATAGCATTTGGAACATTTACACAGGTTAGAATTAATGTTGCCAAATCATCTCGCACGCAAGAAGAGACAAGAAAATGAATGTTTTGGCAACATTTACGTACGTTTGAACTAACGTCGCAAAACTGGGTCATCATGCAGGAAAGCCAACAGGGATTTATGTTCCTGTTTAAATTACCAGATAGCCAAACCGAAAATAACCAATTTCCACAAACGTTTCCCTAACAACAGATTAATTTTGTTAACCTGTTGCTTTACAGCATTGTGATAACCATCGTGTGTTATGATGACAAACTAACGGCAGTAGAAACTAAACTATTTAACTACCCAACAGGGGAAAACCAGTATTATGGAGAAAACCAGTAGCTCAGTTTACAAACTTTTTGATCTCAACTGGAATGCTAATACGAGTCGCTCGCAGTTTTTGACCGTATTTATTTCCTACTTTTTATTTTTTTTTGGGACTGGAGGACTTGGGTCTGACCTGCACGAATTGCTCGCATCCTACCCAAGAATGCTGATGAACTGTTTGGTAGAATGGACACTAGGCTTTGCAGGAAAATGTCCAGGGTTCAGACAAAACCTGGAAATCTCGGGGAAAAGGAAAATAGGGCCAAAATATCTGGGAAATTTCAGGGAAAACAAGATTTTTTTTTGAAAATCAGGGAAAAGACGGGGAAAATTTTTTTTTTATGTCTTTGTGTCTGATCTGTAAGTTCCATTGAATTAGCAGATCAGAAACAAAATCCTAGGCTAATAGCAAATGTTTTAATTTGTTCTTGAATATGTTCAAATATTTTAGATATAACTTCAATGACACCAAATCTTAGGATAGACCAATTTCTGTGATGAAAATGTGTTTAGTCCTGTCTGGACTAGTCTCCAAACACCTATTTTATGGGATGTTGGATTATTTTCGTACAAATATTAATAAAAACAATTAACTACTGCCCGTCTCCCTTAACTAAAGATCTTGTAAACACCTGGAAATTGCCATTGGTTACTCCTGGAAAACCTGGAAATGCCAGGGAAATTGAGAATTAAAAAATTGTCTGAACCCTGATGTCCCAAGAACAAACACTCACCTCTTTTATCATTGCTGCTTTTAGTACTAAAAATAAGCAGGAAGTGTTACACCAGGGTTTCCACACAACTTGGAAAGTCTGGGATTTTATTTTGAGGGAGACCTGGGAAAGTAGGGGAGTTTGCAAGGTGATGGAATTTAAGCGAATAAAAAATTATTAAAAGGAGTAATTATTTCAAAGGACTCAGTGTTCGAAATTCTAAATCACAGATTCCATAAAACCAGAAGAACACGACCTACATTATGATTCCATAACCTAGAGTTTTAAACGAAATATTTGCTATCAGGAGTACTTTAAACCACTAGAATTACTTCACATTTATTTCATTTATTTATAGTTTAAATAAGTTATGTTCGCTAACAATTTCTGAAGAATGAACAGTCTGTCCATTGACTTGAATGAACGAACATACAGAATTACGGTTCGAGTTTCACGTAAGCAGGTTTCCATTGTCCTTACAGGTAAATTGCCCACTTAGCCTAAAACACAGTTAATTTAAATTGGGGATTTTTTCGTCGATTTACATCGTGATGTAATTAGCCAAGCCTGGGTCGAATGTTCGTCCATTTGGATAAAAACCATACGCATACAAATTAAGTAGGTCTCCATCGTTGCCTGGCAACCACCTCTAGTGGCAAGAAATGGTAGAAAAAAATGGAAAATATAGAATTATTTCTTAATATTGAAGACCATGCTGCATACACAACCTTCACCAATGTTGGTCGCCACTCGCAAAATGGCGAGGAAAATTCAACAGTTGGTGACTTGATTTTAGAGGTACTCGCCGATGTGGCGATTGATTAACAAACCCCGATGCTTAAATTATCATAACTTGGGAACCTTATTACCTTAAATCATCTATTTGTAGCCCAGGCTAAGTAGTTAAAAATCAATCCATTTTGACCCGGTTACAATTAGAGACCCGGATACAACTAGAGACCGGCTACTATAAATTTAGAAAGGATGTAGAACAATGTGTCTGACATTAAAAACGGTGAACAACATCACATGAATGCTGTTACTATTCATAAATAAGAAGTTTTCATAATCAATCCATTTTGACCTGGCTACAATTAGAGACTGGTTACTACTAATTCAAGAATGGGAAAATACCCGGCTACTATTAGAGACAAGCTACAATTGAGTACCTGGACACAAAAAGAGAATTTACGGTAGCTATAAACAAGTGGTTTGCGGTGTTGTGTGCAAAAGTACAAGGAGAGCGGTACTGTTGCTAGTCATTTAGCTGACTGGAGAGTTATATTAATGCAAAAAAGTATTTAAGCATTAAGTAGCAGCACAACTGCTGCTATTATTTCTACATGGCGAGGAGCACAACTGCTGCTATTGTTTTTTACATGGCAAGGAGGTAATGGACAATGGTGAGTGCAATTTGAGGTCCACCAGCCAAATGGCGAGTGCCACATAATTCACATTCGTGAAGGTTGTGCATGCATCAATCTCCAATTGTTCTTTTCGTGTTTTAAAGGGGCATAAGCGAAAACAGTAATAGTAGTATAGGTTTTGCAACATTTAAATACAGCTGACCTAATATTACAAAACTAAGTCACAGAGAGTAGCCAGTATGAAAGCAAGCCTTTTTAAGAGATTTAAAATTATTAATTCGCTTAATTTGACTTATTCATCTTTTAATTCGCCTAGTCTGACCTAATATACGACAGTATTCACTAAGACCAACGTTTCACAGCGGTGCCTCTTTAAACTCCCACCCAGGCATAATATCTTGGACCTTAGCACAAAAGACAACGACCTAGCTAAGAACAAAGAATCTAAAACAAGTCCAAGAGACACATTGAAATAATTTTAAAGCTATCGCTAGTTGGGATCTGCTGACACGAAAGGGTCAAGACATCACTCCGAGAGCTTGAAGCTAATGACATTGACTCGTGATTTAATGCCAACTCATGGAATCAAGATGACAGGTAACAATGAGACAACGACAGAAAACTGCTGCCAAACATTTTGGCACGGAGTCAAAGCTGAAAGTTTTTTTTACCCAAGATTACGACATGACCTACGAAGCTCCGACATGTTGGATCTTGCCGATGCGATTCCAATAGTTGATGGAAATAATTGTTGATGTCATTTACTCTGAAAGTTTGATGGAAGCACGAAGACACTGATAAACCCAAGTCGAAAATAAAGCCAACAGCAAAAATCATACTCACTCACTCACTCACATAACAATGTACTCACTCACATAACAATGTAGTACAGTACACTCAAGTGACGTGACTTGGATTTGACCTGGCTGATGAGTCCATCAACAGATCACTGGCATTCCTAAACCACAAGTCTTATCTCTAATGGTTCACTAATTTAGCGCAAATGTTTTCATGAAGTTTCACGTCTGTGAAGCTAAAAGTTCATGAAGACAGTTTGCTATACGACCCACTTGCGGTATTTCCTTAAGCCGACTTTGGTTTCAATGGATCAAATAATTCGGAGGCACGGGGTAAAACTGCACTCCAAGAATCGCAACTTGCACTTAGCCGCAACTTCTAGAGCAAAATTTTGCACCAGTCTTAAATTTGTCATAAATGTGAACTGCGGGAGAGTGGTCTTGCATCGAGTTCAAAAAGATTAGTGAAGTGCAATGAGCGCAATTGTGTTTCGTAATTTATAGTTTGAAAAGACCTTTTTTATTTGTAGAAGAAAGTTTCAAAAAAGTCTGAAAGCATTTAAAAAAAAGATTACTTTAGAGACTACGTGTTAAAACCAAAAAAAAAAATGGAAACTAGTTTTGGGCTTGTAAACGGAAGAGTGCAACTTGCAAATTTCAACTGCGAAAAGGGCGTCAAAATTACTCCTTTCCCTTTAAGAACTTCGACCTTGGCCCGATATTACCCCGAACTTATTATATGTACAGGGTGTCCCATAAATATACTGACCAACATTCGGTGGTTACAGAAAGTACGGAAACAAGCGGCTATCTCTTCCCCCCTACCCCACAACCACCCCCAAATGTGCTGCTCATGTCTGAAGAGACGGATTTGAGTTTGTACCAATGCTGTGAACGTGTACCAAGTTGTGTTCTGATATCTTTAGGCATCTTTGATATTTCTCGAAAAAACTGTTTTTGCTAGCAAACCTCTACACTCTGTATCTCGGTTACCGTTCATTTTCGGATGTTGTAAATAGTTGATTGTTTCCTTCCGTATAGCTCCCTGTATAGCTGCATTTTTGGCTACAGTTGTTTCCTGCTGGCAGTAGAGACGTTTACATCAACTCCGATTAAAGAAAAAAATAAGGCACCCAATAAATAAATCAAAAGATTTTAAAGTACATGGTTAGATAGTTATTGTTTTGATTCTGCTCTCTGCACTGTGAAGAAAGATTTGCAGTGCAGATGGTATGGAGGATCACAATTTGCACCTGGCTCAAAATTGAAAATAATTTGATCGCATTCTTTGTCAGTCATGAGAATAGAGATGCACCAAATATTCGGTATTTGGCGTATTCGGCCAAAAATTCAAGTATTTGGTATTCGGTTGAATATTGATTTTGGTTAGGTTAGGTTTAGATTTGGCTGAATAACGACATTCATTATTTGGCCGAATAACGACATTCTGTATTTGGCAGAATAACGACATTCAGTATTTGGCCGAATACGACATTCTGTATTTGGCCAAATAACGACAGTCAGTATTTGGCCGAACTATGGTATTCGTCTGAACACTGATTTTTGTCGAATAATGATATTTGGTATTTATGCCAAATAGTCAAGATTTTGGCATAAATTTGTGCAATTTTGTTAATGTAAGAACGTTTAGCTAAGCATTTCGTTTATGTTCCCACCTCACAAGGGTTAAGATCTATTCGTAATTTTTAGTTCTCCACATTTCGGAGGTTATTGCGAGTGCAACTCGCTGTTTCTGGCAGCTCTTCCATATCGCCCGTAAGGAGTTTGGGTGAAAGGGTTAATAAGGGGGCGGTAATTCTCAGTCGCACTTTTATGGTTTTAAAACAGCGACTTGCTTCAGCAACTCCATCTCCTAAAAGAGTCTCCTATCGACGGATTCTAGGAAACAAGAATCTGCCAACCAGAGACAGACACAACGGAGATCAACATAAATCCACTTTTATTCCTCTTAACACTCAAGATCGATTTCGTTTCACATCGAAACGTGGCGCATTCATTAAAATGTGATGCAGTTTTCTATTAAAAGAATTCGTTGTAATGTACACACACACGTGCGTTAATGATTTATGGAAAATGTGCAGATAGCATGAAGATTTTGTTTGTGTGGCACCATCTGTAAAGGAGATGTTCATACCATAGGCTAGCTGTAAGCGAAAACTTGACCTGTGTTGTGCTGTTCATGTGTACTCGCGTGCTTCAACAATAGAGTTTTATAATTAAATAATTTATACACCAAGGTAGTTTTCATTTTTAAATAATATTCTAGTGTATTCGCCATTAAAATTATTTACCCTGTCACTAAAGTTCTTTTGATTTACCATTCTCTTCCGCTTTATCCCCCAAATAGTAGGAATAGTGGCCACCAGGGCCACAAGAGGGGGGGGGGCACCTGAGGCAGGGGCCCTAGATTCATGAGGCAAAAGGCCGAATTTATATTCCCCCAAAAATTTTTTTATAAAATAGTCTACAACCGTTACCTAAAAATGTTTTAATATTGGGGGTCCGACATTTTGATCTTGCACCCCTCCTTGGAAAATTTGTACCATTGGTGACCTAGCGAGATTGATGTTGATGTAATTACGTGTTTCATGCACAAGCCCCCCCCCCCCCACACTAAACGGTCTGAATTGTTCATTTATGCTACGAATTTGGCTTTTAAGCAATTGATAACAAAGGCGAAAAAAATCAATTTATATAGTATAGAAACGTACGCAGTGTTATGAGACGTTTATCGTTATTAGTAATTCTAGGAGTTTGGTAGCTCCACTATCCGTACAAGCCCTGTGATATTGCTATTACAGATTTTTTATATCTTTAATTTGCAGCACCCAACAGCCGGTTGCATTTACAGTAATTTTATACAACTCTTTTTATTGCGAAGTCTTTGCTTGAGACCATACGGCAACACAAACCGAGTTGAGACAAGTATGACGTCACCCGTAAAGCTCAACAACGGTTCTTGGGTGTCGAGAATGTCCTTCATGGTAAGGGTGGTTTACAGGAATTCACAAATTCGACAGTATCGTCAGGCAAACTCCGCCAGTTTTTCGATCGACCGATGAGGTCATGCCTTCTAACTCGTAATACCGCTCAAATATTTTCTCTCGAATTGCGAAGAGACTTGAAGAGTAGGTGCGACACGGAGGAAAAAAGAAGCTTTTTGCAGGAATGATTTAATAACGCAGACGAGGAGAAGACAGTGTGCTTTTCTGTGCTGGCGAGCATTTGGCTGGTTGGTGGTGTGCCAGCCAGTTGCCCAAGAAGGGCTATCAATCACTGCACACTGCAAGCACATGGGAATTTACTGCTCCAGGCTCATCTCTGTGTTATCCCCTACAATGATAAAATGCCTGGCGATACAGTTGCTTTGGATTTTTTTGTGTGGTGGGGCCCGTGTGGGGGGGGGGGGGTGGGGGCACGGTAGGCAGAGTAAATATTATACATTTTCTTTTTATTGATTGTCGTTGATGGCCCTTCCTTGGACGCATCCTGGGGCAAGTAGTTCGTCAATACGATGGAAAATAACGACGAAATGTCCGATCATTCCACGGTAGGTCGTTGGCAGGCATGGTCGACGATTACGTCATATCAGCTTCGTGCGGGAAGAGCAACGCGCCCGCGATGTGATGTCAATAATGAGGTGCTTGCATCATGCCGGAATGAGGCGACTGGCAGCACCCCGAACGAAATGAGGACATCGAATTTGTACGCACTTTTTTTTACCGCAAAAAAGCATTGATGCAGTTCGTTTTCGTGGACGTGAAGTCCATTGTTATCGTTCTTAGTGCTGTTACACGCAAAACTTCTATCATTCGAATTAATTCAAGCTTACATACATGCTCAAACAATGCTACGTTTTTCATTTTAAACAATGGAATCTACCAGGAACGTTCAATCCGCATGCACAATTTAGTACGGCATTTGAAATGTTAAAAATTTGATGTCAATCGAAGCTAAGTAAAACGTGCAAGCCACCTGGTTGTGGCAGTCGGTTTTTGAGTAAAGAAAAAGTTTTTTTCCACCCGCGATTCGATCCCAAAAGTAAAAAATAAAACCAATAACTATCTGAAAAATTTAAAGAGTTGTTTAAACGGCTGCCAGAGTTGTTGGCTGAGTTGCTTGACAACGGGCGTAGCAAGGAATGTTAGACCATACCAAAAATGAAAATATCGAATTCGTATATATTATGTAACTGATTTCACTTACAGTTACGACTTCATAATTGGTTTAAAAGACCTTTTGTCGCAATATACACGCATGTTATTCGCCATACTTGCCGTTAAAAAGAGTTTTCCTTCGTTTAACGCAAGAGTACAAGGTGCCCCTGCATCCTGCTTTGTCAGCGCTGTTTTTACCATCAGATGTAATGTCAACTTTACTCAACTGTTCGGTGTATATTTATTTAATGGTACATAAATTATCAGTTGGTAAATAAACAGAATTGGACAATAGCCAAACAAAATAAACGAATTTACAACTTCTGCGCAAAAACAACCATTAACAAAAAGGATAAAATAGCGCAACACAATAACAAGTGAATAAAGCATCATAACAAACTGTGATTGACGTAATTAACAGAAATAACAAATAGGTAGAAGTGTAAATATTATGGCAACAGCGATGTAGTAAGAAATATAATCATTGTATTCAAATTGTATTTCATCAGAATATGTTTAGTTGCTAAACGATTCGTCTAGCCGGTTCGCCCCCCCCCCCCCTCTCTTCTGACAAAAACTGTGTCGAGTGCCGAGCTATTATTGGATCTCTTTACAAGATAAGCTAGCGAAAATTAGTTCATCTGCCAATTTGAAAGCCTCGGATTAAATATCGTTGTTTAGCCTGTTTTTGGCGATTGCTCTTCGATCCTGCACTAGGGGTGGCGACAATACAAAATTATTTATCCTGATAAAACTTTTTAAAATTATCGCGATAATCGGTAATTTCCAAGATAAAACAAATTTTGAAGCTGGAGTAACCACTAAAAAAAAAAAAAAAGCCTGCAGTACAGCCTTCACGAAGTGATTTGTGCGGCACTCCGTTTGTCCAGACGAAAATGCACTTGCCATTGTCTCCATTACTTCCTCACCGTGTAGACACAGTTTAGCAGTTGTGCTGCTATTTTAGGCTTAAATGTTGTTTGGCTAGCAACAGTGTTGTACCTTTGGTTGGCGAGCCCTTGTAATTCCGCATGCAATGCCGCAAACTGCTTGTTTCTAGCTATTATGGTTTCCGAGATATGACAATTTAAGAATCAAGGTTTGCACGATAATTCGATAAATCAGAAAAAGTGCGATACGATAATCGACGAAAATTTTTATCGCGCTATTATCGATTATCGTGCCACCTATATCCGAACAACGAGGATTCGAAAGTGAGTTGTAGGAAAGTCCTAATTTGTGGTTGAGATCTAAATTGGTATTTTGGCATAGAAAGTTCCGGTTTGTCTGTTTAATGTTCTGTTAATTGCCAGTCAACTAGGATTAGCCTTGCTCACGTAGTTTCCTAATGGGTCTTAAAGGGCCACAGTTGAGGGAATGGCTGTATCCGGGTGCAAACGTATCATATGAGGATTAGAATTTTACTGTATTGTTGTACATTTAACAGTACAGTTTCTTCCGAAAAGGAAAAGTTCAGAAATTATGTTGCGCACCCCATTTTCATTCCGTGGAGGCCCAACCCCTCTCGATTCCCGAGCCAAAATCACTAACCTTTATAAAGACAAATGCAAGAAATATAATATCATACCCGCGATAGTCTTGTTGTAAAAACCGTTTTATGTACTTCATCATGTATTTCTCATTTCACTTCATTTATTTAGAGATGTTTAGATGTTTTAGAAGGAGAAGTCAGTCTAAGAGTAAAGGAAGGAAAAACCCGGAGATACCAACCGAAAAACCTCCAATCATCTTAGGACCGAGATATACAGGGTGGTCCACAAAAAACTGACGACCCAACCTTTTCTAAGGCCAATTTTTCTAGTTAGCTCCCCTCAGAACCAGGAGAGGACAGAAATCTTCCCGCTTCGTTAGATTTGATTTCGGTCCTCTCCTGGTTTTGAGGAGTGCTAACTAGAAAAATTGGACTAAGAAAATGTTGGGTCGTCAGTTTTTTGTGGACCACCCTGTAATGTCCAGAATAGGCTAGAGTAGATCCCATAGATGCTGAAGAAGCCTAGTAATCTCGTATTAGCCATCCCCGGCTGGCTGTTCGATTCTGCGTTCACCGTGTTTGGCAATGACCCTGTCTGACCACTTGACTCTTCTTGGACAACTTGTTCAGGGTCACCGTGGCCCCGTGGTTTTTACGGGTGCACTGAATGTAAAATTTACCGACTACATAGCCGAATACCGAATATTCGTTCGAACAATCAACGTGTTCAGCCGAATACTAAATAAGAAAACAAAAACGAAATCGTTTGTTGTTTAAGCAGGGTTCAGGCAAAACCTAGAAATCGCAGGGAAAATGAAAATAGAGCCAAAATCTCACGGAAATTTCAGGCAAAAAAAAAAATTGGAAATCGGGGAAAAGACAGGGAAATAAAAAAAAAATGACTTTGTGTCTGATCTGTTATTTCCAGTGAATTATCAGATCAGAAACAAAAGCGTAGGCTAGCAGCAAATATTTTAATTTGTGCTTTAATGTGTTCAAGTATTTTAAACATAACTTCAACAAAGCAAATTGTAGGCTAGTGCCAATATCTGTGATGAAAAACGCGTTTAGTCCCGCCTGATCTAGTCTCTAAACAGCTGTTTTCTGGGTTGTTGGATTATTTTCGTACAAATATTAATAAAAACATTATCCACTACCTGTTGGAAACACCTGGTTGCCATGGATGCACCTGGAAATGTGATGGAAATTGAGAATCCAACAATTTTCTGAACCCTGTTAAGGTAAGGTGTAGCTGATCCAAAGTCAAAACAGTAACGGAACACGAATAAACTTTCCTGTAAGGTTTCAGATATTGAGTGTTGCTGTACTGTTTAGTCCACGTGAAACCTTACTGCTATATTCACATGTTTTTACTGTAGAACACTATACATCGGATTCCTGCATTCTACTCGACGAAACGACATCACTTTTTGATTGAAATAATGTTGGGGGGGGGGGGGGCAAGATTTGCTCAGCTTTACTGAATAAGGTTATCGAGTGTAGACAGGCCTTTCCGGTAATATCCATCATTCTTTCTTTCAGTAAGGTTAGATACAGTAGTTGTCAAGGTTACCTCATGAAGATACTCTGGTAAAGTTATAAACACGCACAGCTTTGCCTTTTGAAAAATTGCCCCGTCCCCCTCGTCAAATATATAATTTCATATTAGGTGTTCGAAAAAGGGATGTATTCCACGATTGTATTTTTTTTTTAGAAAGGCTGTTCGTTAAACCCAAAGAGAAATGTTAACAAGACGTTCCATGTTAACAATATTGATAAAATAGTAAATAGATTATTATTAGGCCAAATACCAAATATCGTTATTTGTTTTAAATAATAAGATATTTGGCCATATTGGCCAAATACCGATTTTTTACTGAATATTCAGTACATTCCTAATGCTGTCCTTGTTCGGGGTCCCCGTGTTCCCCTCACAAAGTTCGCGATGTCCTTTGGTGTACAAATCAAAGCTGAAGTACTATTTTCCCTTTAAAGTTTTAACGATTTTCTGGTTGCACTTTGCAACCTACAACGTGTTTCAAAGATGGGAATTGCCAGTTTTCCATCAATTCACTAATTTTGGTTGTCCTCATAACGTACTATATTGGTTTTGCGGGAATCTATTCTTATTGGCGCGTAGACGAGAAAGGGTTAGCCTATATCGCGGATAGTTGGGTATCCCCTGAAGTGACCTTGAAAATGCGTGCTGGTGACCTAGTTTTGTCGGGCCTTAGCGTAGCCAGGCTGGCTGGTGGTGGTGTAGGGATTGGCTGCTGACTGAGTGCTGATCTTCCTAGACTATTGGGGAAGTCCTAGTGGAAGCAGCCGACTACCTGAGAGGGGGGAGCAGTCAAGATGTGAATGAGGAACAACCAAATGAGCTGGTGGCGGGCATACCACTGCTCTGACCACTCTACGGTGGGAATTCCCTCTCTTCACGCTTTTCACGATTACTTTTACTTAAATAGTGGGATTTGGAATACGTCATTATTACGGGGGCCTTTCGTTAATGTTTGGCATTCGTGTATTTTTTTTTGTTTTACAGTTTTCGTTAAGTTTTACAATTTTGGTACTTTTTCAGTAAATATTATTATATATCAGTAAATGCGTTCCCAGTAACTATTTTTTACATTTTTACAACTTGCCTAAAAAATTGATTAGGTTTTTCTGAGTCAGCATCAAAGTGGATTTTTTTTGGGGGGGTGTCGACTTTTGTGACATTTGATCAGGAAGGGTGGAGAAGGACTCCTATCTGGCATTTTAAGAAAAGGGTGAGGAAATTTTGATACAGTAGAGTTTTTTAAATACTTTTTCAGGTTAGTTTGTCGTCTTTAAATGAGGGGAAATCATTCCTGTTGGGTCGCAGATTTCAAATTTTCCGCGGCTTTTATTTTTTCTTGGGCGGGAGAGGGGTTACCCCCCCCCCTCGACGTTGGAGAACGGTAACTACGGTATGGGGGGAGGCTACAAGGGAGGGGTTAAAAATCTACATGACGAGTTGGGGAGAGAAGTTTTTTTCCCATTGGGTGAAATGAAGACGCTAGGGAATTGTTTTATAGCATGTTTGGGATTAAACTATTGATAGGTAGTTTGGTGAAAAACAAATTATTTTCGGGAAAAAAAACCCAACCCATGTTTGCCTCACAACGGCCTTCAACAATCAGGATTTTTGAAACGGCCTTGGCTTGATGGGGAGGGGGAGAGGATTATTGACTATGATTTATTGTCTATGCAATGTGTATTGTTGGCCCATTTTTCATAATTATGTTCTCTTCACCAACCTGCAATGTGAAGAACACTTACCTTTAAATGGTCAGAAGAACATGTTTTAGAATGCACTAATTTTCTGTGAAAATTCACTCTTTTGTTCAAAGACTGCCAAATTTCCACTGTTTCATCTATTTTAACCAATTTTGGCACCCCCCCCCCTGTTTTAAAAGTGTTGACAAGACCAAGACCCTTCCATTGGTGGAAAAGTCAGCCAATAGTACCGAGAAATTATCTGTCGCATGATAAAATGGCTATGGCGTGTTTGCCGTAATCCTGTTTGACGACCGATTTTATTGCAATCATCCCAGCTCTTCTGCATTTTCCCGTTTGCTCGAAATAATGCTCTTCCCTTCTTCTGCTGGATTTCCCGTTTGCCATAATTTGATTTTCCCGTTTGCCATAATCCTGTTTGCTATACCGTCGGATTTGACGACGTCTTCCTAAAACACAATTTCAAGAAAGAATGTTCGTATAGCCGTCCAAAACTGCGCATGGATTGTTCACTCCTGGTGCCGAGTTTCTGCGCCATCTGTTGACAAAACTAGTTACTGTTTGTCATTCCAATTAACTGGACATATTAAAGCTTAACTTTAAAAAAAATTTCGATATTAAATTGAAATTTTTGTAACTTTAAAAAAACCATTGTTTCTAAGATGGTTTAAAACAATAAAAATAGTGTAGCCATGATACCACACATGAAACTTTTACTTATACTATACATGGGGCAACATTATGCACTGAACGTAAGTGGACAATTTTCTGAATTTTCAAGCATTTCGAAACATAAAACCAACATTTTCGGATCCCAAAATTTAATTTTGGATTCTGAAAAGTGGTAGGCTACCTACGTTGTGAAAGTTTAAATTTAGCATTTTTTTTTAAGAGGGGGGGGATGATAACATTTTCTTTACGGGCAAGCTCACACAATACTCTCAATCTGCCCCCACCCCCCAGCCAAAAATAAAAAAGATTACTGTGATTAAATTTTGGTATGGAAACGTTTTTTTATTATTTTTTTGCCCACATGAAGTAAGTACGTGTGCTCGTTAACTGTCCATAATTTTTTTTTAATGACAAACTGTGTTCGAGTTTTGTCAACAGATGGCGCAGAACCTCGGCACCAGGAATGAATAATCCATACGAAATGAGACTTGATATAGGATTTATGGCAAACGGACATGTATTACAAACGGGATTATGGCTACTGGGCTAAGATATTCAGGGCTTCCGGAATTATGGCAAATGGGCGGAAGCCGATAAAACGGATTGTCTGGTCAGACATTTTTTTCGAGTAAAAACTGCAATTTGCACATGAGGTTTACACCAATGCTTAAAGATTACTTTGCCAGTCTGTAAAAGTCTGGACTCCCTACCACAAACGTTTGATTTCTAGCTGGTATAGTTAGTGTTCCTAAGGTAAGGTAATTTAAGCGTCGGGCTTTGTTATTGAAGTCGTCATTTTGGTGAGTAGTGCTCAAAGTCAGTATTTGCTAAATTTCCCTTTCCAATTGGTGAGTGGCGACCGACTTTGGAGAAGATTGCTCACACCTAGCAATTAAACAGCTAGCCCTAAGTTGTATTAACATGGCACAGCACTTGACGAATGCCACATGTATGATAAAAACTTGTTATTAGCCGTTTTACCCTCGTGCACAGCTATACGATTGTGGGAAAAGTGAGTACTGAGATTGACCTCGAGTTTTGTGAAGGGGGTCCACGGTAACCAAGCTAGCCGTTGCCAAGTACTGTAAATCGCCTAAAACAGCTCTGGCAAAGCTAGCCCCCCCCCCCCCCCCCCCTCAGGCTTTTAAGGTCGGAAATCGTGAAATTACCTAGTTATGATGGGGCTGTAACTAAGTTATTTCACGAAATCCAACGAAAGCATTTTGAATTGTAATTTTCTTTTGGAAATTGACTAAAAACTTCACACATTCAGGTAAATCAATGTTTCGCCCCTTAAATTGTGGGTTTCCTGTACCAAAATGAACCAAAACCTTCATACATAAAGCAAACTAAATAAACTAGTAACTAAATTCATGAACAAATGAGACTTGCACAATCAGGAATTGCGTTAATGCCAGACCAACTCAAGTCACATACGTGAAATCTCGCATAAATGCCAAATTGTCTGCGATGTAGTTGGACCTAAACACCCTTCTAGGACAGAAGTAAGATTCGAATTATAACTTTAATACGACCTATCCCCCTTTTTTTTATCGAATTAATTTTAACAGTCCATGGGCTTTTAATAGGTGATTTACGGTAGTTATGGATTCAGTCACCCAGCCGAGATAAGGTTAAAGGTGGAATGGAAATGTATCGCAAACCAGTGTGCACACAAGACTTTAATCATAAGCCCTTCCCTCTCTGTTAGGATACAACCCGGAGTAAAAAAATACCTTCATGTGTTTTATTTCTATAAAAATGTTAATGTGTGAAAAAATCTTACCACAGTTACATTTTGTTGAATGTTTTGAAAGCAGTTTTCGCGTTTCATATTTTTTTTGTAATGGTGCACCCCACCCTTGGCAACCATGCCAATTTCCGTTTGCTTTAGCGTACTGTAAACTTTACTTTTACTACTATTGACCGTATGTATGCCTGCAGGCTTAAAAGTATAAACACAAACCCATAGCCGCATCCCTTTCAGTGATGCATGCAATCATGATTTTGTTGCCGCGTTATCAGTTTTCCGCCATTTATTATGCAGAGAATGGCCGTGAGTTGGGAATGTTGATACCAGTGTACACATTTCGTGGTTAGCTTGCCAGTGATATATTAACGAATAATTTCTATTTATAATTAGATTCTTCACATAAACAGGTGGTCGAATTTCACATTAATAGCCTTTAACTGTGACATGACCTTTTTTGTTTCGAATTTACGCAACTTTTCTTGCAGCTGCATGTGGAAACACACTTTAAAACTTATTGGTGCTTTTTGTTTGTTTTATGATATAGGTACCTGGACCACTACGAAAAAATTCACTTTTTGGGGGAGGATCCCGATGATGATGCTACTGACACCTTGGAACACCCAAGTCGTAAGAATCAGAATCCTACGTTTCTTGTGCCACTGTCATACAATCAACAGCAGCATGAGGTCGCAGGTTAGCACTTGTCTTTTCTTTTGTTGCGTTGATTTTAGGCCTTCTATCAGTCCATTTTTATTTATTTTTACTTTTTTTTTTACTTTTTGGAGTGAATGCACATTGAGTTTAGCACGAAAGTGTACCTGTTTTAGCTAGGCTAAGCACAGATAATTTCATTCTTTCGTACTTGGTTTTGTGTATGACACAGCCTCGTTGGCTGCCTTGGTTCTGACGGTGTTGATTGATGTAGACGCGAGATGTCACCAGTTGCTTCATTTTGATTGGCTGTCACAATGTTCGCCTATGGTTCAGTGCAAGCGAAATAGCCCCTCGTCTATGGTTCGGCGCAAGTACAATATTTCTACTATATATATACATACATATAGATCGGAGGAGGGGGGATTCATTTAGAAAGTACACGTGCGACTCGTTCTAACTTTTTTGGGTTAGTTAACGACTTGCCCAAGCAAAAATCCATGTTAGTATTACACGCTGGTTTGCTGCAATAAAAGCAGACTTTGTGTAAAGGGAAATGCTACTGTATTGGTCTTTGATCCTGTATTCATGATTCTGATCTGCACACAACAGTATTACTGTAAGTTACCAGCATTCTAACTTCTCCAACTTTCATAATTCTGCAGCAAGAGTAGGCTACTGTAGCTTACCAGCATTAGGCTACTGACAATTCCTACTTCAACAATTCTGCAGGCAAGAGAACTATGGTATGTAACTGACCAGCATTATATTCCTAAAGGAATTCCTTCCCATCTGTACATAGATGGAGGGATGACTCTTAAAATCAAGTGCAATAGTTTTTTTTATTTATTTATTTTTTAATGTAGATTAGAATCTGTTTGTCATGTAAGTCGTAGTACTACAATTACTTTCATTTAATATTTATACATAAAAATAACTAAGTTAAAAAACTGAACTTAGTACCTACCATGTAATGTTTTGCCGAGGGAATTTTGCAACCACAGCTAGGCCCTATTTAAAATTTGAAAAGAAACTGAAGCACAAGGCTTTGTTGGCTTTCGTGTGTCAAACTCTGACGTCAAGTTTTTGGAAGAACCAAAAAATCTTGGAGCATTATTCTGCAGGAGTATTTGACATGTTTAATTGGTTTCAGAAAACGATTGATGTAAATATTGATGTATACTATAGTCCATTAACCATTTACACAAGGAAATTTAGTTCTTCAGACCCATTTCAATGAGCATCAGAAATTTTTAGTAATTTTTACTGCTCAGGGCTTTGGTAAATTTTGTATAGTACTGGTAAATTACTAGTGATCTAGTACTGAATTTGTACCATGGCAAGTAGTTTAGTCACTTCTGATGATTTATTTTTGCTTAAGTTGCCAAATTAGCATCAGTATCATTGAAGCCAGCTTGCCTAAAAAAGGGCTTATTAAATAAAATATTTTAAATTTTCTGGGAATGAAAAATTTAAACTTATTAAAATAAAAAACATGCTTCCTGGCATTAATGCTTTCATTGCAAGTTAAGGTTCGTGAAAACATGGCCCGCAATTGTAAAAGGTTGGAAACGGAGTGATGGGACGTAATGAAACGGCTGGTGAAATGCCGCCAGACAGCTATTGATCTTGTTGCTCGTAATGATAATCTGCAAATATGGCAGGTTCCATCATATTGCAAGCAGGTGTGCAGCGTTTGGGTTCTCCTTCTCTGCCTGGTGAAAAATGTGGCTTGTAAGCATTATTGGAGATCAGATTATTTTCATGAATAAATTTAAGAGGAAAGATAATTTTGGTGCAAAGGCCATGTTGGAAGTGTGAAAGCAGTTACGTTAAAAACTCCTTTCATTCTTTGCTGCTTAGGATGTCTAAAATTGTAACTTGGTTTAAAAATTGGATGCCCCAATTTGGTTTACAGATTTTGCTAATTTGGTCCCATTTCCTACGGAGTAAAATATTCCCCCATCTGTGTATTAGCTTAAACTTAAAGCAACAAGTACATTATTACTTTTTATACGCAGCTGTGACTGTTTACCGTGACACGAACCAATGTGATGGCAAGATATTAAAAGTACTAATGAGAAAATTAAAACCCTCTGCAGTGGTGAACCATGAGTCACATTGCCTGTTGCTCTTACAATCTTGAAAGTGAAGATTAAATCTGGGAAATTTTGTGTACGCGGGCGTAGTCTTGTTCAATTTGTTAGCTGCTTTGTACACTAAGACAAACTAACTGAAATGGTCTCCACGTACTGTAGCCATTAATTCACGCACAGTAGCACTCAAAAGAATGCATGTGTGGCACCTCAGCAGTCAGCAGTGAATGAATGGCGTATTGTGAATGTTGAATGTAAAATATTTAAATATACCTAAACATTGCGAAAATGGAATTTTAGTCTTGTTTGGCCTACGCTGTTGGTTTTAATGTTAGTCTCATGGCCCCGGTGGCAGAATTCTTAAAAGTGTCTGCGACACATAATTTGGTGCCTGCAAATCGTCTGCAAGAACTCGCCTCACTGAACTCGAGTATGAAAATCTGCCATTTTTTGAGGGGGGGGGGAGGACGATGGTTACTTGAGGTGCTTTTGACATTTTAAGCCTCAAAGTCCTAGGCCTACTTTAAAAAAAAATTAAAAATAACGTAAAAGTGCACTATAATTATTTTGCAACTTTTTTCTGGCATTTTGGCTTCTGGTGTTGCGTTGTGTTGATTTTTATGACTTTAGACCTCGGTACTATTAAACCATTTTTAGTGGTAAACAGTTGCCACAAAATTGTTTACTTATTTTATTCATTTCGTTTACTAATTTCAAGTTACTGTATGACCGTGGCGTCAATTTAAAATATTTCGGGTATGTAACACTATACATATTTTATCACATATTTTCTTGTTCATTTAATACACAAAGCTCTCACATCAGTAGTGCCAAGGTGCTCTTAAGGTACCATCATTACTTTGGGACCTTTGCTATCCTTGCTCGAATTGGTTGCTGAGTCTTAAAAAGATGCAAAACGTTTCGTATTTGGATTTCACTGCTATTCTGCATTGAGTTTTTAAATTTTTAAAAAGCATGGTATTTCTCACCATACTACTAACACACAACTTTGTCCAAGTACCACGTTGTTGCTTACGACCACTTCATGCGGTGGCAGCAGGCATCCTACAGATAGATACGCAGGATGACTGTACAGTACATCGCATGTACGATTGACAGAGCGAGAAGCAGGAGCAGTAGGACAGAAGCGGCCCGATCTCGACCGTGAAACAAAGACATAGGCTAACGTGGCAAAGAAAATTTTACTCAAAAACTTACTACCTATACAGGCAAATTCGACAACTACAGCCATACAACTGTCCAAACTAAATAGAACGTTTGTCTCGACGTTTATTAAAAAGCTTGGATTTCCTAATCGTAATAAGCTCTGTTGTTAGAAAAAGTTTTGATTTTTCTGCAGAGACGGCATTTTCAGAGGCACTGATTCTGCCACTGGGCGCATGACAATTTTAGCTTATTCAAAAGTTCTTTTATTAACTTGTTTTCCTGACTAGTGTTGGTTTTCTCAAATATGCATCAAATGCAATAACTATCAGACTATGCAGCAATTATATGCCTTTACAGTATGGAGTGTTGTTGTAATTAAAAAAGAAAATTGTTTTTGGTAACCCGCGACAGCGCAAAGGAACTGCAATTTTAGCAATATTGAGTGAAGAAGCATCGTACATTACATTTTTGCTAATGATTTGTTAAATTGGTCCACTTAATTCTTTTCCTAATAGTTTGCCAAGCTCCATGAATTTAAAAACTACAACCTGATCACTATAGCAGTGAGAAACAGGTTGGCCCAAAATTTGTATCTTTGTAGCGCAACTTTCTTAAAATGGCTTAAAAGACAGCCACGTGGTTTTTGAATGGCCCCTAACAGCCATTTTTACAAGCCAATGGTGTGCATTACTCATGTAGGGGGTTACCAGCAATGGAAGGGTAGCCTTCGAAGATTTGATATTTTGGTCTAGTAGGCGTAGAGCACTAGTCAAGCATCTGACAAAGTATAACTGTTTTCTCATCATGGTTGCTAATAAGCTTCCTTCTGAAGTCAGGCTGAATTTAAAGATCATTTGCTCTCTACACTTCTGTTAAATCGAACAGTTAACACTTCTGTTAAATTTGTTTGCAATTTCAACACATGTTTGCAGGAAAATAAGTAATTGTTCAACGAATGTTGTTTTATTCCATAATGCACGTCGTTCTTATGTAATACTTTTTTGTGTTTTTAGATTCTGTTCGTGCGCACCTTGGGATGTCGCTTGACTTTGTTACGGTTACAGATTACGAAAAGCTTTTGTTGTCGCTGCAGAGTGGTCTCCCCAATGAGGTTGATTTTGCCATCAATGTGTGTACGTTGCTTTCTAACGAAGGCAGGCACACACTGCGATTGGAAAAAGCTCCTCGCCTCATTGACTTCCTCGTCTTCCACGCTGGAGTTTGGACTGAAAGTAAGTATACACAATTATTATTTCCTTTGTTGTAGTTTTGTAAAAGAAACCATCATAATGTTGTTACGTTATTGGTGTTGTGTTGCTAAACTAAAAAGGTTAATGCAGATTCAAAGGTGACTGAAGATAAACAACACTATTTTAAACCACTTTTTTTGAACCACGTTTTCAAAAACTGAAAACTATGAAGAGCACGTCAGTTAGCGCATTGGTTGAATTTGGCCATCAGTGGTCTTCAATTATTAACCGAAATACGCTCCGCGCTTCTTTTTGAGCATTCGGTAATGGTTTTTACTCTGAAAGTTCATTTTCTACGCTTTGAATTGTTCAAGAAAACGTGCACAATTTCAGATTAAAGAATCCTCTACCAATATTATTGCAAATTTTCGACCGACAGTTTTTCGTCTGTCGTCATCAAGCACTATTAACTTGAAAGCTTCCAACTACGTCGTCTGCTTCGGCATCACTAGTCGAAAGTAGCTCTCTGACCTGGCGTGGCCTCGCGTATTTATTAGTCACTCCATTCCACCGGTTTACAAGCTGTTTGGAGAATTTTTCTCTCAGTAGAAAGCGAATTCTTGGGTTTGTGTGTTCATCAGAGATGCGTTTTCTTTCAAGTACTGTGGAACAGCAAGTGCTTCTGGACATCTCAGGTGTCTATCGAAAGGCACACTTAATTTGAGCAGCGTTGCAGTCCTCTCCCACCCGATCATGTGTCCTTTTCCATGCGATGGGTAGCAATGCTGTTTGTCATCACCTCATTTCGCGTATCAGCCTGATGTTTCACTCTTGTTCTTACTCCCTTTCTAGTCTCGCCAATATGAACAGCATCGCACCCATTACATGGAACATGATACACCCCTTCATGAGTATTATCGATCTTAGCTATTGCATTATGATTCTCGGCACCATTATTACTACACGCCTTCCTTCTCTTCTTCAGGAGTTCATTCTCAATTTCCTCCATTCCTCCGGTAGGTGTCGAAACCTCTTTCTTTGATCATCTTCGTAATTCTCTCACTCAGCCCTTTTAGATAGGCGAGTCCCGCTAGGTTTCTTTCTCTTTCTTGTCTGGTGTTTTCTTCCTCTTGTTGGAGTGCACTGCCTCTTGATCACCTTCAACTAGAGCTCTGCCGGGTAGCCATGTCCAATACACTTTCTTTCGTGGTATACAGGTGTGGCTGTGCGATTTTACTATACGAAGATCAAATGACTTGATTAAACTCTTTCTGGGCAATGGCCTTCAATTGACCGCTTGGGTGGCCAGATGTGAAAGGAATTCCTCGATTAGTTGCCATCTCCTTCTTGAAGGGCTGGTAAATAAGACGACTGTCTTTTTCTCTTGAAATCAAAACATCGAGAAACGAGTGGGCGTTATTTTCTTCCGTGTCCACGGTGAACACCGAATCCTCAAGCCAGTTGTTGACTTTCTCTTTAATCGTCTGTAGCTCCCTCTTCCTTACCACAACAAACACGTCATCTACGAACCTCTTGCTTGATTGTGGAAGAGGTTCGTACATGACGTGTTCGCTGTGGTGAAGAAGAGGGAGTAAAGAAAATTAAAGAGATAGTCAACAACTGGCATGAGGATTTAGTGTTCGCACACCCTTTCGTTTCTCGACATTTTAATTTCAAGAGAAAATGAAGATCGTCTTATTTACCAGCTCTTCAAGAAGGAGATGGCTACGAATCAAGGAATTCCTTTCACATCTGGCCACCAAAGCAGGCAATTGAAGGCTGTTACCCAGAATGAGTTTAAGAAAGGACAATGTGCCACGAAAGGAAAGTATATTGGACTTGGCTACCCAGCAAGGCTCTCCTGTCAAAGATGATCAAGGGAGCAGTGCATTCCAACAAGACGAAGAAAACGCCACACGAGAAAGAGAAAGAAAATTAGTGGGATTCGCATATCTCAAAGAGCCGAGTGAGCGAATTACGAAAAGAAAGAGGTTTCAACACCTACCTAAGGAAATTTGAAGGATGAACTTCTGTAGAAGAGAAGGAAGGTGTGTGGTAATAATGATGCCAAGAATTCTTATGCATCAGCCAAGGTCTTTTAAGTTAAAACAGTTACTCAATACTGTTAATTACACGGTTTTTTGAAATTCGTGGAAAAGTGTTGGCTGTGACCAGTACTACAGCATCAGAAAGGGTTGGTATTGGCTAGCAGTGTAGGCAATTTTTTCGACAGTTTTGCGAACCATTGGCTGAGAAATACACCAATGTAATTTATTTCTGAGAGCACTTTTAACAAGTTATTTTTCAAAAACCAAAAATATGTCCCCCCCAAGACACTTCAGACCAAGAAATGTAGTAACAAAGTCTCTGAACTGGAAATTTGTTTGTAATCATTGCTCCTCAAGCTTATATAAAACTGGATAAGCCAGCGCTTGCTTGTGTTGATACTACCGTAAATGGAAAAAAAAATTAGTATTGGACTGATCGTACCTGGAAAAATTGTATCAGTGTAGCCTTGGTTTCAGGTTTTCTTTAGAACTCGCAAAAAAATTGTACTTATTAAGAGCTTCAGCTTGGTTTGCATTCACATTGTGAGCGTCACCGTCTTTATACTAGAGTAATTCTGTTTCAAACATTTGTAACATACGTAATTGGTATAGATTGTTTAACCTGGTTTGCCTCTTTTCTTTCCAGGTAACAGCAGTTTAAAAGGTGTGATGGAAAAGCCGTGGAACGACCTTCATGGTCGTAACATGCCTCGGTTTTGGGAAGAGACTGTAGAAGACAAGGAAATTCGGGACCTATACTTCATCGGCCAAAAAGGTACTGTTCAAATGATTGTTGGGGGGGGTCGTGATTATATTACAGTCCATAACATTTTGATAGGCCAGTTACTGTTGCTTGCGTGTCTTTTATTCTTTCGTTAATTTTTTTTCTCTTGAAGTACTGCAAACACTTGCAAAACCCCTTCCCCCCCCCCCCCCCCCTTTCAATCCTAGCATTAGAAGTTGTCAAGAAGAAAGGACAGGGCCTTTTACGCCACGGTGTATAAAATTATTTTACATACAAAATTTCGGATTTTATAAATTCCCACATATTTTTGCGGGGCTTTTCACTTCCCTTCAAATTACTGGCCATTTCAATTTTAGCGTAAATTTGGTTTATTTAATGCTGTTGCCTTGTATCGCACCCATAGAATTTTCAAAGAATTATTTTATGGAATTTAAACGTAAGTTAACGTTTTGTGATGTCCAGTGCCAAAATGTAGTCAAAATGTCCCCCAAAATGGAATTATAACTCCATGAGGATTGGACTTGGCTACCCAGCAAGGCTCCTGTCAAAGATGAGCAAGGGAGCAGTGCATTCCAACAAGACGAAGAAAACGTCACACGAGAAAGAGAAAGAAAATTAGTGGGACTCGCATGTCTAAACGAGCCGAGTGAGAGAATTACGAAAAGAAATGTTTGACGTATGCTATAAGCTTTACAGTCAACCTGCTAGCAGCTATAGTATTAATTTACCCTATAGTGTAAGTACACAAAGACAAGGATTCTTAGGTATAAAAACCTGTAGTGCGTGAACTGTTTTGATTGCTTCCACGGAAAACGGCGATGCTCCTATGTGATCTTATGTTTGAATATTTTATCCTTAGGCATTTAATGCTAACATTTTCAAGATGCAGATTGTCACAGTCAGTGTGCTAGGAAATTGAATTGAGAAATCTGAGGAAAAAATTTCCTGAATAATTATGCTCCTAATAATTATGAAAAATTAATGTAAATTTTAATGGTTTATGTGTGTGCTTTCACGTGAAGTAAGTTGAAATGAAATATTTTTCATTAATGGAAAAGCGGAATTTTCCCAGTCCAATTCTCTTAATGTACTGTAAGATAGTATTGGTTTCCAATAGAATAATTATTTTCTGTTTTAATGGTCCCACTGCTGCGACCTGTTCTCTTTAACTGCAAAATCGGCTAATTTAAAAAAAAATCGTAAGCCAAATTAAGGTTTCTATTTTTCCATGATAAAATGCTTCAAAAGTCTGCAGCACCATTTTGTGTTTTGTTTGTTTGTAACTTTGTCCTCTTAATGTTTCTTTTACTATATTCAGATAAGGAAGCACTTGAAGACACAGATAAAGAACTATTCAATTTATCCCGAGAGTTAGGAGTTCGGGAAGTTGAAGGACAGAGGATAATGCAGGTAAATTTAATTGTTCCACTGTTACTACTTTCGTGATTACCCTATTTCTGATTGGCTCTGTAGAGTACATCAAAAGAAAAGAAAAAAAGTGTGTATTATCTATGGTCAGCAAGAACACTTTCTGTAGCCATTGCTTTCTTACTTCCAAGTTCAGCAAAACTACCAATTGAAATACCACAGTGCCCACGTTTTGATAGTAATGTAGTCTCCTGAATGGCATGCATGGTAGGGGTGGTTGATAATGGAATTGTATTGCGATGTACAACCCACGCGACAGTGTGTTATTGCATTGCTTTTTGTGTTTCATGATTATTGCAAAACAATTATTCGGGAAATAAATGCCAAATCTGACGGAGCTCCAATTCTGAAAAAAAAAACCTTTGTTTGCCGGTATTTAAAGTGATTAACCTTAGTGTATGTGTAACTGTTTGCCTTTGGTAACTAAGAAGAAAGCCATTTGGTGGTGTTTACAAAAAAATTCTCATTAAAAAAATTAAAATGGTTCCTTAGATATCGCTGTGCCACCTAAAACATTCCATACCAACCTCCCCCCTCCTGCTTGATCTATAATGTGGCTTGTTGTGCAGACCATGGCATGATCGACGGATTTGTTGGACTAATTCAAGTGATAGATTTATTAAAGCGTTTGGCAAATTCACCGTATACTAGATCAAACTTTCACAGCAAACAAAATAAGCTAACAAAAAGATTTTAAAACCACTGAATGAAACATGAGAATCTTATGGTTGAATTTTCGTTATTGTTCATCCTGATGCATGGATAAATCTTGAATCATGGCATCAACTGTTTCAACCTAAAGTATTTTAAAGTTCAGATGGCTGACATGATCTAAATTATTGTGCCAGAATTTCTTTTGATAAGTATACCTGCTTCGGCCCAAGCAGCTCTGCTCAGTGGCGTAACGTACAGGTAGGCTAGGTAAGCATTGTTTACGGGCCCCTGCAACTCGGGGGCCCACCAGGCGCCGAAATATGGACATGGACAACATCATTGAGAGTTTTGCATTGAAAAAAACTTGCCGAAAGTATCGCCGTAAGAGCCTCAAATAGATAACCAAATACGGTATGCAAATTCCATGTTCAAAGTACAATATGTAATAAGCAAGTCCAAGTTCCCATTTAACAACTGTATTAATGTAGCTACTAAGCAAAGCTTACAATAATTTGACAATTAAGTATTATGCCACACAGACATGTTTTTTCATACATTTTTTCAAACATTGTCTGTTTGCATTACGAAGTAATTTTTTTGGACTGAAAAGTTGTTGATTGTTCGGGTAACGTAAACCAAACAATGTACAGTATGCGTATAATTTGTACCAAGACAGTCGGAAAGGTCAAAGATTTAGGGGGGCGGCAATAAATGGGGAAGGGCCCGACCAACAATTTTGCCTATGGGCCCAGAGACACTTTGTTACGCCACTGGCTCTGCTAAAGTCTGCTCACCATTCCTTTACGAATCATTTTGTGAAAACCCAATTACAGTAGACTGTCCATATAACGAATTGCCGAGTCAGGAACTTTTCCCTATAAAGAATACTTTTTTTTTTTAACAATTAGATTGGTTGGCCGGCCACCTTCTGTCTATATGAGGAAAGCACCTGTATATAAAGAACCCTTTTCCAGTGCTGTGAAGGTCTTTTCACGTAGTACAGTCCATCCTTATAACGAAGTAATTTACAAAACACCTGACAAATAAAATTTAACTGTTATACTTTCTGGTTGTACTGTGAGGACAGTGTGCATACAATTTGCAATTACTTAACTCACAGCTCGCTGTAACTGAAGTTTCTGTGTAAGAACTCTCTGTGTAAAGCACCATTTTGTGACGCACTAGGTTGTTCGATATAAAAAGAGCCTACTATAAATTACTGTAGTCCTTTGGCAATTTAGTGTCATAAAAAACAAAGTGTCAAGTTTATTTGCGTATACCAAATATATATTTTATATTTCTTAGATTGCAACTATTTTGTGGAATTTATCCTTTGAAGAAAATAACGTCCCTGTCCTTGCATCTAGTCCTACTTGTTTACAGTAAGTGAAATTTTTTTCTCTTTTTTTTATGTCGCCTAACTGGAAAGTCTTATTTCTTACAGATGCAAATCTTTTTCAAGCCTATTTGGCTTTCTATCCTGTTTATTCTTATTTCTTATTGGTTCAAAGTGTAATCCGTAAGGGTCCTATATCCGTTTTCATATCTTTCGTTGCTTCAGAGGCTTTCTTGCATGTTTCTGATAAGTTTAAGCAGGGCGGCTACAGTACAGCCTTCCCCCGTTCGTAGATGAAGCGTTTTTAATAAGCCATTTATAGTAAAATTCAAGAGAGTAGCTACATGGTAGCTACAATTAAATTAGCAATTAGCAATTGCAATTACATGGTAGCTACAATGTAAATATGTGTTTGAAACGATAAGACTAAACAGTTTTGCCAACAAATAACTCCACTTGGCCTCCCACTGTGATCGGTACAACTTCTAATGGTTCGACTGAGTGGCTCAGCCATCTGGCTGACTTTAGACTGCATTCATTTTTGGTGTTGGTGCTTGGTGTTCAGTTAACTGCCAATAAACGCAGCATGTGAACGCAAAATTGTTTTAGTGACAATTTTGTATTCACATTCTGCATTTGTTGGTAGGTAAACAGAATAGCAAGTTACAGCTGACAGATGGCGAAGCTGCTACCTCAGTATGACAACAAGTTGGCCAAATGTAGCGAGTGGCCAGGGGTGACATACTCTTTTTCGCAAAAATGTCAGCTGGTTGGAACCTATCGTGGCACTCCTTTACAGCTTGTTTACAGAATGTTTTTCGTATGTTTTCTACCACTCCTTTTTGTGAATTGTGTCCCCCCCCCCCCCAGTTTTTGGTTTGTTTTGTTTTGTTTATTGGATTAACTACTGTTGTTGAGCAGATCTCGAAAAAAAATTTACCAAGGAATTCGTTCATACATTATGGTGTTGTGATTTGCTCCGGCACGACCACGTACTGTATTAAATATTTTTGGCAAGCTAAATTGTATCTATTATTGGTTATTGTATCTCTCGAAATATAGCATAATGGCTGCGATTACATTGACAGTCAATTGATTCACATTCCACAACAGACGACATCCTATACGCACCTCTCAAAATAGCGAAAACCAGTCCACAATTTTCACAAATTTTCAACAGCTTTGAAAAATTTATAATAAAAATTCTTTATTATAAATAAAAATTGAGAACCGTTGAGTACAAGCCTTACAAAAAGCCTTCTGCCACGACGAGAGGGATAGCCTACGAGTCCGGGTATCCGAAGAACCAGCTGCGAGCCATTGCTAGAAACAAGTTTATCCGAGTAGCTAGGAACTGCACGACAGCCACCGAGAAAAAGACCTTCCTTGAAGAAGTAAAAGGCAGATTTGTAAAGCTGGGATATCTTTCAAGACTGCTAAACACTTTGATGAAAGAAGCCAAAATTGTGAAGAAGGTGGAGAGAGAAGGGAGAAAAAGGAAGATGTAGGGGATGAAGGAAGAGGAAGAGAAGGAAACAAACCGAGGAGAATAGGAGTGACATACCTGGGAGAGCAGAACGAAAAGCTAGTGAAGTTGCTGAAACAACAGGGTTTTAATGCCTTTTTCGAAACCCAGAAGGTATAAAAAAGAGGCTTATGAAAAAGAAAGGTAAAAACATTCACCAAGTGCACACTAAAACGGAAGTGAGGAAAAAGGAGGAAGAAGACTTGAACAAAATAGTGAATGTAAGAGAAGGAGCATATAGTGTTCCTTGTGGTGGCTGTGACGCTGTATATATAGGTGAAACGAGGAAAGGTCTAAGAAATCGAGTGAGACAACATATGGCAGACACCAGGAAAGAGGATGAGGAAAACAGCGTGGCAGCCCAACACACGGCCACTAGACACAGCATTGATTGGGAGAAGACTACAACGCTGATTACATCAAGTCTGTTAGTGATAAACATTTACGATGCCTCGAGTCACTAGCCGTAGTTAGACACGAAATGGATGGGAGAGAGCTAATGAACCTCCAACCACCTTCGACACCAGCAATCCAGCATTTGGTGAGGAGAGATCTGGCAGAGCGGCTGCGAGCGCGGTGAAGTAGCAAGAAGACGTTTTGATGCGGGCCTTCAATTTCTTGGAGGCTACAGACGCGCACGCTTCGTTCAAATCAGCGTCGGACAGTACAGTGTGATGTAACTAGTATTTTTGTTTTTATTTCTTTGTCACCTGAAGAAGACAGCAGAAGAAATTTTTTATTATAAATTTTTCGAAGCTGTCGAAAATTTGTGAAAAGTGTGGACTAGTTTTCGCTATTTTGAGAGGTGCTTATAAGATGTCATCTGATGTGGAATGTTATTGTATCTGCTTAACGATATCTGCTTAACAAATTTTCTTGAAGTAATAAATTTTCATTCTATTTCAGATTTCTACTACTCTGTGTACATTGTAAGTGGGTCAGTCTGCGCCAAATTGGTTTGGACATCCTAGGAAATATAGCAGCTGAGGTACGTTTCGCATGACATTAAGGTGTTAGAAAGGATTAATTTGAATAGTTTTTTTCCCTGTACTTGTCAATCAGTTTTCAATTTCCAATCAGTTCTCCGATTTCTTTTGTCGCCTTTTGTGATTTTATGTTATTTTTTTTAATAAAGGATAACGAATACATAGTTTCCCTGGCATACGGGGGAAGTTACATGTTATACTTTTAAATCAGAGAATTGTGAGTCAGAAAACTGAATTAAAAATTGAAATCAATTATAAGGGTGTACATGTTTCTTCCTGCCGATCCAAATCCAAACTGATCAATCAAAACAGAGGTGCGATTTCCCCGTCTTGAGGTCAAGTTGTCGACTCAAGCGATCGATGGAAATTCGTAGAAAAATTTGTTTATGGTAGGTTAAGAAGGGGGAGTAATTACTAGAAGCTGCTAGTAGTCGCGGTTTCACCACAAAGTTTACTGGTTAGTAAGACTGCCGAACAACAATTTTTCCACAGAACCGAATAAACCTTAAATGAGCCGAACAAGAATGTACCAAACCAATCAACCTTTAAAGTAAAATTTAAAAGAACTCTATTCGCAAAGATTAATATATTTATCGCGTACACGTTTCATAACAAATGCAGGTAGTTTCACACATACTTGTAAGTGCACGCATGTGAAAACTCTGTTTAATCATAAAGAAATATCCTTTACTTTACAATTTCCTTTATAACTTCAGAACGGTTAGAGCTAGGAACTTGCGGTTTAGACCTGGTGGAAAAACCTTCAAAGTGGTGTATTCAAATATAAAAATCTATCAATTAGAAGTGGAAATACGTTCGGTTTGATATTTTGGTTTAGAAAATCCCAGCTGAGCCGAACCTTACCTTGTGCCCTCTGTTCGACCATGTTCGGTTCGGTACAGTCTTACTGTTTAGCTTTATGTTTAATATAAATGTATTTAATTTTTGTCATTCCATAAAGTTTTGATTATACTTGCCCGAGACATTTTTACATTTCCTACTTGGCCTTGCGTGACATTGTTCGTTTTCTTCCTGGGAGTTGCCCTAGCCACCACCAGGAGTGTTTCTTTCTGTGCATTGGCGCTGTGCGAGTTAGAGGAACAGTTGGGGTTTTTGTTTATACGCTGCTCTCACGCTTAAAGAATATACTGAACTCCGTTAAACTAAGTGAGGTGATTGCTGCAAGCGTTAACAGGCAGCGCCGCAGAGTGTTTGATGAAAACTGAACTCACGCGAGTCGGATGTTAAGTTTTTGGTAGGCCTGAACTCTAAACACATTAAGCGAAAATGGCGAAGATTGTTACGGTGGAAGGGAAGGAACAGGCTATCTTAAAGCAAATCGATGCCAATGTAGAGAACAAATTGAACTGGAACTTGCTGGATAGAGTTATTACAGTTTCTGTGGACAGCAAGCCAACAAAAAATTGCCATCGGTAAGTGCATTCGTAAAAATTGAATTATCTAAGCATTGAGTCTGTTAGCCATAATTTTTCAAAATTGTCGCAGTTATCTCTCTCTCCCCCATTTGGTCAATTCATAAATGTGCCACTTTTTCATGAGCAGTGAATCTCACCCCTGCGAGAAAAATACGATATACCAAATCGATCACTGATGCGTATTGTGCCGATCGTACCGAACCGATCGCCGATCTTACTAAACCCATCACCTATACTGTAGAACCTACATAGATTTTATGTTTAATATTGTTTTTGATTGTTTAAGTCTCAACCAGTTTTGTAGCAAAACGACTGCGTTTTAAGAGGGTGGGCATTAACTATTTCACAATTTTCACCTTCAAGAATTTTATGGGGATGGCGTTAGCTTCACCATGATGTGTAATAAGCCATTTATGGTATGCTCTTTGCGTCACCTATATAAAAACTGGGCACAAACAGTATACAGGTAACAAGTTGCATACGTTCGTTACATCTATTTCATTACTCCGTCACCGTAACACTCTTAGATATTGGCCGTGCAGTTTCCCCTGCGAAAATAATTGTGAGAGTCTGAGAAAAAAGTCGAGGATGGGCCCACCGAATACAGTATGCCAAGCCAAGACTCGGCCTCCAAGTACAGCAGGCCACGCTAAAACGCCCATTTTGAATACAAGAGACGAGAGTAGTTGATGCCTGATGAAGATAGTCGGCTGAGTATTTAACATCTCCCGCACATTCTATCGACAATTTACTAAGATTGTTTAAATGTTTATGTTTTGAACTTTGAAATTTTGCGTAAATTGTGCATCATAGTAGAATGCTTTTGAATGTCAAGTAGGTTTGTTAACATTTTTAAAATGTATGCAAGTACAGTAATAACGAACTTGTCCTACGATTATTATATTCAAGAAAGGGGGACTAGATTTATTACTTTTTTCTTTCTGTGGATATTAGATCCATCCAAAATAAAAAAATAAAAATACGTCCAGGTATTCGCAAGATTTGTTTTCCTTTGAAGCCAAAATATGGTTTCAATTTCCAGAAGTGGAGATTAAGCAAGTCTTGTTTGTAAAGTTTATTGATTAGGATTCATAATCAAACATAACATAAAAGTTTAAAGTATTTTAGCACATTTTTATTGTTTCAGATTAATCTAATACCCCTTGACTGCTTTAGTATAAGAATAATATTTAGGACGTTGTCCAAAAGTTTGACATCCTCTGACAGACACATGATGATCAGGGGTAAGTATTGGTAATTTTTACTTTAGAACTAGAAATTGATTCAAAATGTTATACAGTACGTTGTAAACATCCTTTGTTTTCCCTTCATAGGTTTAGAAATATTAACGGGTTTGTGCAAATCTGAAGGCAATGAAGATTTAATTACCAGAAGTCTAGATAGGAGGGTAAGTTTTAACCTACATCTTAACTACTAAGTTAATTTTATAAAGAACATTTGAAAATTGTAGTTGTGTAACAATATAATTCAATTGTTTGAACTAAAGTTGGAGACAATCCTAATATAAGTAGTAAGAGTGTTTAGGCAAATTTTCATATTATGCTTTCAGGATGTGACTGATTCGTAGATCGAACCAGCAGCTTTACCTTCTTAGACCTATAAACCATCAGATTCTCTGATTAAGCTTAGAGATTGGACATCTGCATGTTTTGGCTCTGTCCATCATCTGTTGCATCTGTTGCATTTGTAGGCAGCAAGTGATAGAACTAAAAATATACAATTTACATTCTTTTGTGGCAGATGCGCTTATAGACGGGGGCATTCTTATTGCGATGCCAGAAGTAAAATTTGTGCACCGTCATGATGAGACGACCTACTGCGAAAGCATTTGCCGGGAATGTTTCCATTAATGAAATGTAAAAGTAAAGAGGCGATCAGATACTGCCTTGGTTCTAAATAGTTCCGAACTCTTATTTAGGCCTACAGAAATTTCAGGTTTTATTTGTAAAATCTTCATTTAATGCCCCATAAAGAATGTCCATATCTACAAAATCTACTGCATCCTGGTATCTAGGATACCTGACAAAATCAGTCATCTAACAAATTACGTAATTTTTTTTGTACACTAACACTTCAAATTGCACTATTCATCAGACAGTAACATCAAACCACTATATGTCTGATCGATTATCAGTCGATATTTTTTCAACAGGGAAATGACATCGAAATTATCATTTTAGCATGTTGCTGCATTACCTTACTGGCCCGATTGTAAAGCGGATCAAATATAAGGCAAATCATAAATTCACAAAATAAACGGCTACGATTATAAGGCGGACGACTTTCACCCTAGGTTCTGTCAGTGCGTCTATTACCAAGATAGTTGATATTATAGAATAGTTCAGCCAATGCC
Organism: Lithobius niger; assembly: GCA_023313725.1. NCBI lineage: Eukaryota > Metazoa > Arthropoda > Chilopoda > Lithobiomorpha > Lithobiidae > Lithobius > Lithobius niger. The sequence continues at coordinate 37,075 of JAHWFP010260425.1, forward strand.
GATTCAAAATTGCAATTTTCGTCATTACATGGTTTGTTTTTTCCAATCGTGGACACGTAACAATTTTTGAGGTCCAATTTTCGTTATAGTTTAGTTGATGCTAAATAATTCAAAAAGTATTTGAGCTGCTCACTTCTCATTAGCTCTCGAAAAAATTATTCAAATGGTGTATTCAAACTTTAAAATTGGTCAAAGTGTGGCCAAGTTAGGGATTTGGATGCAAATATTAGACGAAAATGCAGTTTTAATGGAACAAATTCGAAAAAATAATATACCATCTTGCATTCGGGCTGTACGATAATCTGTGATAATGTTCCTGATAAGTTGAAGGTATGTTTCTGAAGGCACTAGGTTATTCATTCATTGTACGGAGCCTGGCCATTGTTGGACAATACTATTAACCAACACTCCTCGCTCCTGATGGAATGCTTTATAGTATGCTTCTGTTGGTTCTAATTATCGTGAACTAATTGTTACAGTTATATGAGGACATTTGCAGCCTTCTGACAATCCACGACATCATGCTTCTCATCTACACTCTTGAGTGCCTGTATTATTTGACTGATCTCGGACATGATGCTTGCATCAGTGTTGCACGTATTCATAAAGTCATAGGTGAGATAATTTTGTTTTTGTTCTTTTGTCTAATGCCGTAGGCGATCATTAGGTTTAGAGTAATAAACAAGTACTGTTTGTTATATTAATCTTTCATTATTGGTACACTCCAGTAACATACTTCTATTTTGCAGAGGTGTTAGTTAGCCTTATTACTGTGGAAGCACAGTCCTATGGGCCTTCGGCCTGTATAGCGATGAAAGTCGTTGAAATGGCAACGCCGAACTCTACCCCCGTTGCAGTACCCGTCACACCGCGTCCTCAACCTGCTCCGCCTCCCACTAATCAACATCGTAAGTACAAACTCGTTGCTTTATTTTGTTTTGTTGATTGGTGTTACCATGAAACGTCTAGCTTATTCAAGGAATAGGAATGCTACTCCGTTGTGTGTCTTTTGGACTCCTTCTTATTAAAAATTAGTAATGGTAGTTGTTCCGAGTGTGATGACGAGTTTGCTGTGGCAATTAATTTTCCCATGGTAGACATTATCGTACTGCTAACTGTACGCTTTTAAGGTTCTAGGAAAATGATTTTAATGGACATTTTTCTTTTGGAAATGGTTTTAAAGTACAGTTTCGTTTAAACAATCAGTTTTGTTCACTTAACAGGAAGAAACATTAACGCCCGTAAACAAAGCAGAGAAGATACCACCGCGAAAGAGCCTTAAAAAGTTAGCGATGTATTTGAAGCACAACAAACTGCAAAAGAATTCATAGAAAAATAAAGATTTAATGTTTAATTTACTGTAGTGGAAATTAAGTTTAAATGCATTGGATAACTTTGCACTGCCACTTAATAAATAAATAAAATGCCGAAGCAAAACAAATTAAAATTTAAGAGATAAGGATTAATTTCTGTTGGAGATAGGGATTAATTTAAATTACAGAAAATGGGTGCAAATACAAATTTTAACAATGTAAAACAGTAAAGCAGTACCGAAAATGGATCGGATCCGTTGCGATATTTGTGGGATCGGTAACTTTCGCTGATATATTGATAACTCTTTGAAAGTACGGTAGCGATTATTACTCTGAAAGTTCATTTTAAAATTTCGAAAGTTCAGGAAACTATTACGCACAATTTCAGAACACAAAGAATATATTTAAAAATGTCACATCGCTTACTTTGAAAATTCGAGTCCATGTTTACGTTTTGTACGCTTAGATTTCAAAGTAAAGGATATTTACCGTTCCAATATCCTTGCAAATTTTCGACAGTCAAGTTTTCTGGAGTTGGAGGAGCTCAGAACGACTGTCTTCATCAGGCTACCACATCACCGCTTACTTTTACCGCTACACAACGAAGTAAGCGGTGATGTGGTAGCCTGATGAAGACAGTCGTTCTGA
>JAHWFP010260425.1:39435-61007 GCA_023313725.1 Lithobius niger
CCTGATGAAGACAGTCGTTCTGAGCCCTTCCAACTCCAGAAAACCTGACTGTCGAAAATTTGCAAGGATATTGGAACGGTAAATATCCTTTACTTTGAAATCTAAGCGTACAAAACGTAAACACATACTATACCAGTATTATGCAAATTTTCGACAGACTGGCCACACAATCATATGCCTGATGAAGACAGACGTGTGGCCAGTCTGTCGAAAATTTGCAGAATACTGGTATAGTGTTTGTGTTCTGAAATTGTGTGTAATAGTTTCCTGAAGTTTCAAAATCGATAACTCTGTAACCGTTCGAGATAACGACACGCGGTTTGTGGCGTTTTGCTCAGGGACTCACTATCTTCCTTGCTATCTTTTAACTGTTTTATACTGTTTTAACATTTTTTATTTTAATAATTATTGGAATTTTGAAAAAAATTACACCATTGATAAAAAAATTGGGGATTAAATTGTGGGTACAGTACCGTTATCGGCAAAATTTTTTAATTCTGGATCGGTATCGGATTGGTAAAGTTGGTATCGGTACAGCCTTATAAAACAGTGATATGAACTCAGAACTGAAATTAAGCCGTGGTTCTGTAACAAGTTTAACATTCAATATTCCAGAGGTACTTTTTTAGTCGTAGTAGTTAAAAGGACCAAGTTGGAACTGTTTCGAAGCTCCTCTTTTGCTTCTTCCTCAGCAACTGATGACAAAGGCGATCATGGCAATGCTCGTTGTTGGGGCCGTTTTGGCAGCGTGACTACATTCCCTGGAGTAGCAGAACTCCAATATTTCGGTAGTGTGCAATGTAGGTTGCCTCGATGGTGGATAGGATTCATTTGTTGCGTTCCGTTGGGATGATCAATATCATGATGATCAATGTTCGTGGTGTGTTGAATATCTGGAAGATGGCCTTCATCTGTGTAGTGTACAGCAACTCCGTTGTTGATGTCTAATCCTACTGTAGCTTCCTGTGCCATAGTTGGATTAGACATCAAGAACAGATTTAATGTACACTACACAGATGAAGGCCATCTTCCAGATATTGAACACACCACGAACATTGATCATCTTGATATTGATTATCACAACAGAACACAACAAACGAATCCTACCCGCCATCGAGGCAACCTACATTGCACACTACCGAAATATTGGAGTTAGCCTACACCAGGGAATGTAGTGCAGCCAATCGAAACCCGCAGCCAATGAAAGTGCATCGCTGCAATCGCCGTTGTCACCAATTGCTGTGGAAGAAGCGTTGCAGCATCTTTGAAAATAGTTTCCAGGGACAGGGTTTCAGATCCACTTTGTTCCTTTTCAACATGATTCCACTCCTGAAAAATTCACTTACTGACTATAATTAAGGCTGTACCAGCATATTTTTTCCTGCCGAGGCGATCCCGAGCCGAGCGCTCAAAAAATGTCTGGCACACTGAGAAAAACCGAGCCGACTAGTGCTGCTCAGCAGAATGAAGCAACTTTATTAATCAGCACTGGGTAAATACCAAGCTGGCTGCGAGAAACAACAAACCTTTTCACTAAAGCTGCCTGGTGTTACCAAAAATAATGGTGCGGGTTACCAAGTGTAACACGAAAGCAATGTTTTTGGTAACACCAGTTAATCTGCACGAATTACCTGAACATTTAGTTCTGTATTGAGTAAGTGCCAGAATGTAGTTGCGTTCAAGGTCCATCGGCTCCAGGATTGTGTCCAAGACTAGACGCGAGTCTTGCTGCTCAGCTCGGTTAAATGGACATAATTGCTCGGTATACCGATTATTGCCAATCATGCTCTGCTTGGCGAGCATCGGCTCGGCAGTTCTGCATTGGTAAAGCCTTAACTATAGTACATCAATCAGGTGTAGTTCAGTTGTTCAGTATCTTAATTGTAAGCACATCAGCTCCAGTGATGCGATTTGGTCAAGGCCGACTACGGTAGAAACCGTTTAAGCCTTCTTACTCTTCAGTTGCCAGGGCTGTGCAAGGGCACGCGGCGGAAAACTTTGGTCGACGTCTTGCCAAAAAAAAACCAGAATTTATTTGAGGAATCATTTCGGGTATGCAATGGAAACAGCTACATAAATTTGATGGTAATGATTAACCTAACTATTTTTCCAGGTTCCCCTGTTCCAGTATCCACTCCAACTATAAATGGCTACCAAGAAGCTGACAATGACACTTTTGCTTACAATTGGTAAGTTATTTCTTGCTTAAAACTAAGGCTGTACCGAGCACTTTTTTTCCTGCCGAGCCGAACCCGAGCCGAGCGCTCAAAAAATGCCTGGTACACCGAGCATAACCAAGCCGATCAGTAATGCCGAGCAGAACCAAGCACCTTTAGTAATCACAGGGTGCTGCCGGGGAGTACCAGCTTTTTTTCACATTTTCTCTGAGCCTGGCGTAGACGCGACCATATGCTACTATTAGATTCGCACACTGTAAATGATGACGTGTCCACATATCTGGTATTGCCAATTAACCTGCATTAACAACCATTATCATAACAAAACAAGTCATTTTCTTATGAGGTAAATTACTTTTAAGCTAATAAAATTTTTCACAATTGACCATTCAAAACAATTAAATTACCACTGGTGACACTAACCCTCTGAGGTTTTTTTTTTTGATGAAGGTAAGTTCTTAACTTTTTCAGGTTTCAGAGATGAGCATAATGGTGTAACAATACTTCCAGTGGTACTAAACCAGCAACCATGTGCACGTTAGCCTAAAGAAGAGCCTTCCTCTATAATGCATTGCTGGCGGTTATCAAGCGTAAAATGAAATCGAATATCCGAAAAAGCATAAAAAAAAAAAGTCAATCTGCACGAATTGCCTGCAAATTTAGTTAATATATTGAATTCTGTGGTAGTCCTTCAACCTTTGTGCAGCAGGAACAATGCATAGATCATACTCATCGACTGGATTCCGCCAAAATGAAGCTCGTGTTCAAGGTCCAGTGGTCACAGGATTGCGCGCCAAGACTAACCGTGAGCCGTGCTGCTCGGCTCGGTTAAATGGACGTAATTGCTCGGTATACCGAGATTGCCGATCATGCTCTGCGCGCCGAGAATCGGCTTGGCAGCTCGGTATCGGTACAGCCTTACTTAAAACACTAAGGTTTCCTGGTACACATACTTCATGGTTCTTATACTGGTACAAGCAGATGTGCCGTCCCATCCGCCACCAATGTCTTAGTGTTGGGGACGGGGGGGAAACTAAGTTTGTCAATAAAGTGAAAATAAACGGTAAAAAGTGAAGATATTTTGTTTTATCATCTTCATTTAAGATAGAAGAAGCACCATTTTATGCTAAATTTTCAGTTTCATTTCTCAGAATAATCATAATTACCTAACCACGGGATTAATGTTGCCAGTTTTTGACCCCCGACCGTTTGACCTGCTGTGGGACTTAGCCATTTTTTGGTGTTTTTTCAACGTGGCAACTTTCAATGTGGATTCATCGTGAGAAGGTAATGTGAATTTGATAAAAATGGTGTGTCAAAATCTTTGGGGCAAATTTATGGGTGAAAAACTTGAGTCATTAACCCAATTTTGCAAGCCAAATTTGTTTTTCACCACTACAACAGTAACAGTCCCAATTACCAGTGTCAAACAGCCTGAATAAACAAATACAGCGTTATTGTACCGAATGTGGTATTTAATGCGATGAATGTTATAGCTCTCATCTTGTTGTTTTGCATGTTTAGGTTGAAGGCTTATTATGAGTGCTGCCCGACTAACTCAGTCAAGCAGAATGAGCTGTACGTTGACTACCAAACAACTTGCAATAAACTGGGGAAAAAAGGTTTAGTGCCACCATCACAGCTCATCAATCTTCTTAAGTAAGTGCATTTTATTTACGGAGCATCACAGTTACGAGTAAAACCGTGGAATTTCTTTGAAATTATTTAAAACGCGTCCGCAACAATGTTTGTGTGAGTTGACCAAATTTGAGCAGTTTTGCAGCTTAAAATGCAAGCAAACGGTTCTCGCCAACTCTTCTCAATTTCATCAGAAAAGTGCAGTCGTAGTAAATCTTCAAAAGTAAAGTTTACTCTTTCAAGTTATCAGCAGCCACAGTTAAAAAGTTTGTTTATGTCTTGTATGCTTTGATTTCAAATGAAAAGATATACTTCGTCCCAATATCTTTGCAAATTTTTGACAGTCTTGTTTTTCAGGAGTGGAGGGTCTCGGAACAACCGTCTTCGTCAGGCTACCACATCACCGCTCACTTCATTGTGATCGTTTGTCTGCTATTTGAATGCGACGCGGGGCTTATAGCCTCCGTAACTTGCAGGCTGGTAAATAGTAGGTGAACGATCACAACGAATTGAGCGGTGATGTGGTAGCCTGACGAAGACAGTCGTTCAGAGCCCCTCCAACTCCAGAAAAACCAGACTGTTGAAAATTTGCACAGATATTGGGGCGAAGTATATCTTTTCCTTTGAGATCTAAGCGTACAAGACGTAAACATTGAATCAAATTTTCAAAGTAAGTGATACGACTGTTTTAAATAAGTTAAACGTTTTCGTTTACTCACCAAGCAAAATTTGCTTATGGCATTTTGTTGTGCTTAGGAGGCATTTGGGGTGATTTCCACAGAAAATAATGATAAAACTTTAATTTCTGTGATTTTCCACGTTTTTTTGAAATCACTGTCTCTGTATCGAGTTGAAAAACCTGGCATTGTTCAACCCTGCAAAAGACATAGCAAGCAAAGATGGTAAAAAGGTTTGTGCGGAGACTTTTAGGCGGTGAGGCGGTAAATGAGAACGGATTTCTTTTAAGTTGCCCAAATTTTCTGGTTTCTCCTGTTAATGAGTGTTAGTGGTCGCAATTACCGGTTATTTCATTAAACGTTTAACCTATTTTTAAAACGTTCGGTTACCGTGTAACCGAGTATTAACAATGTTCACAAAACAATTGTTAAAAAAAATGTTTAGTAAAAACGTAGAAAATTGTTTATTGGCATTATTCAGCAATAGTTTAGTAATAAATGCAGACCATTATTTAATCTATCGTAGGTTTAATTGGTACGTGCTGGATCCACATTTTTTGGATTAAAGACGGATCTGATAGTCAATTATTCACTGGCTGGCGGTGTAGGGTGTTTTCCACCAAAACGATTTTTCATGGATCCAGTTGATCCGCCTGCATATTTTAAAACTGTACCGCAGAATTCACATTTAACTGTCTCAGCAGAAGCTTTCTTAAGGTGGCATTGTAGGAAAAATATTACCTGACTTGGCGCACGTGGTGAAAAAAGACGTAGCTATGATGATAGGCGATCCAATTGTAACTACGATTGACAGCTCAGTTAAATGCATGTGCGCGAAATACTCCGGGTTGCTTGGACAAGTCTACTTTAGAAGTTTGGCCGTTGGTGATAGGGGAGGGAGGGAGAAAAGTAGTGAAAGTCAAGTTTTAATCAAGTCGCGCTGCATGTCCATCGATGCTATCTTGGTAGGTTACGTTTACACGAACACGGAAATTAAAATCCGTTTAACCGAACTTGCCACGGTTATCGGTTACACGTTTAACCGTTGCTACCACTAATGAGTGTTAGAATTAGTTTTGGCAGGGCAGTTGGTTTCGATTTAAAAAATAATTAAGTCTGTTGAAAGATAAAACTACTACTAATTAATACTGGTGCCTATTGCATTGGAGATGCCCTAAACTGTTGTGAAAAGAATCCCAATTGACTTTTAACCGAAGCAGTCTCACTAAAATTCTGGGTTTTAGTCTGACCTGCTGGTCTTTTGAGCATTCAACTTGGCCTTCAAATATCCACAACCGCGTTACTAGGTTACAGGAAATTTTTCATATACACAGTATGTTTTTCTGAAGCTCCGTAGCGGTCATGTTCTTACTCATGGCTGTGTGTGTTCATTTTTCTTACAGGTCGTTGTACGCACAGATTAAGACGAAGCCGACCGAAAACCAACCATCTCGTTCAACCGAAATACAACTAGAAGGCATTAAGCGACGTGCCGTTCCTCTTCCAGTATCTATTTATATGCCAAGTAGGCAAGGAACGAGCACCAGCCCTGCACAAGGTAATTAAAAGCAACATTGTATTTAATATTGAGCCCTCATGCTTCAGTTTTTAATTTGAAAATGCAACAATTAATTTTTTTTGAAAATTGTTTAATTTTCCTTGCTGTTGATTTAACAATTTCATCAATAAATACATCAAAGGTGGGAGATTATTAGTTAGTGAAATTGTTTATGCAGGTGAAATGGCATGATTTTTTTTTCTCCCAGCTCTTCTGCCCTTCTACACTTCCCTGCCTGTAGTAGTTAATTTAACAAATTTAATGTCCGTTGATTATGTATTTATTAATCCTAACCGTATTTGCATGCCGTGGTGCATATCTTGTCCTACGTAGCTCTAGCTCTTCGCTCCTGCATGATCTCTCCTTCTATGCTGCCTGCGATTCCGGCTGCACCTGGAATCGTACCTGACGCTGGGAATGTGTCCTTCGTCCGCCTACCGTCGCCCCTCAAGCCACCTTCAGTCGCTGTAGCCAAAGAAAAAGGGCTGCCGGAAGCTGAGGGGGCTGCATGCTTTGGCAATGCCAGTGCCGAAGAAGGTTCGTACTGACATATAAATTTGAGTTTTTGCTTAGTTTTTCATTAACGTCGAGGTTGATGTGCTTAATGAGAGTAGTAAAAAAATTATGCACAAATCGCTGTACAGTAAAGGTAAGTTAAAATTAAATCAACAGCGAACAGCATTAACTAGAAATCATGTACAGTTAGCAACCTTTATGCTTTTAAGCTTCGCTTCAATGATGTGACTGGTTAGAATTGGAGAATCAATCCTTCTCCAAATCACTTGACATACTGTCCTTATTAGTAATAGCGTTGTTCTTGATCTTTTTCCTAAATCGGTAGTTTTCGTTCTGAACAAGTTTCACGAACAGAAAAAAAATTCTCTTGACTAGTTTACTAATGAATTTGAAAGGAAGGCAAAAAGTCTTTATCTTGTTGAAAAACATACTTGGCTCGTATGTGTAAAAATAACAGCTATGGTGATTGAGCTACATAACAATCAATTAAAACACGAAACAGGCGTAAAACGAAAGCCAGATATTCTGGCAACTTTTTATGATCCATGATGAAAATGTGACCGTAATTCAGCACATGCACTTAATTTGGCAAAAATCGAGGGACGGCATTAAATATAACACGTAAAGCATCTTTCGTGGCCGGCTCTTCAATTGTAGCCGGTCTCTAATTGTAGCCTGGTGTTTTCTCAATCATGAATTAATAGTAGCTAGTCTCTAGTTGTAGCCGGGTCTCTAATCGTAGCCGTGTCAAAATGGCTAAATTTTGAAAAAAAATCTATAAAAAAGCATGTCCGTCACATGTCAGACACAACCCTCTCCAATGTCGGTCGCCACTCGCCATTTGGCGAATTAAAATCAATCGTTGGCGACTTGGAATTTAGCCCTACTCGCCAAAACGGCGACTAGCAATAGAAAATTGTGCCCAAATAGCGATTATCTCCGGAACCGTATAAGCTTGAGACGAACGGTTTGCGGCTTTATGCTCAGGTTTACAAGGGCTATACAACAGCCTTTTCTGCAACAGTACTTGGGTAAAAGAAAATTTTACACTCTATAAATGCATAAATTAGAGAAACCATGCATTGTGCAAGATGTTTTTTTGTATGTGGCGAGTACTTCTGAGTACTTCTGAAATGGCGAGTACTTTTTAAGGTCTACTGGCCAAGTGGCGACTGCAACTGAATGACATTCGAGAGGGTTGGTCAGACACATGTTCTACATGTACTGATCCGGGTCAAAATGGCTTGATTTTCATCAGTGGCCCGGGCTACTAATAATAGAGGATTTACGGTTTCTGACTACTGTCCAGGGAGGGAGCGTACTCCATCACGGACAAGTCGGCGATTATGTGATCACTCACATATCTGGTCTGGATTAAATCTAGTACATAGCATTAACCCAATACCTTTGTTCTCATTCATTTACAAATTTAGTTTATTAGATCGTCACTCCACAAAAATCCAACACAAGGTACATCACATATTAAACACCCACGGGCTTGAAATCAAGCTGCTCTCTCCCACAGAGATCTCTACTGTTTCGTCCTTGTTTGGGCTTGTCAGTAGAGTCCGGTTTTGTGCTTGCTCATGGGGTTGTGGATTTTTTTTGACCTTATCAGAATGGGGAGGGGGGGGGGATTTGTGGTATTTTAAATTTTCAAATCTTGTGTCTGTGAATGCTCCATCTGTGGCTTCTAAATTATGGCCCCAGGAACTTGCCCACATGCTACCCTCTCTGTTATGGACAAACAGAAAAATGTCATTGGACAAAGAAACGCGAAATCGCTACCTAAAAGGAAGATAAACGGCATATTGCTTTCACACTTGAAGCAACCAGCGAAGCCATGAGGGGAGGTCTAGTGCTGTGTAAGCATTTGGCTAAATAAAATATGAATAAGTTTGACGATACCCACCGCTGATGCAATAAAGATATAGGTTTGCAAGCAAAAAGGAAATGGGAGACTGTTATATCCGCATGCACGACGAACATCCAGATTACACTGAATGCGAGCCAGGTTTCACCGATGACAGTTTACCAAAAGCATGATGCGGACGTAACCTTGGATTAATAACTACGCTTCGTTACAGGATAACTCACTTGCTAGACTTACCGCTCAAGCAACGCGTGTAAAACTCCGGTACAGAGACTCTAGTTTCTCAATTTTGCCGCGAGAGCACAAACTGCAGACAATGCGGAAGTGATGGTTGAGCCACGTGACCAGCGCTTGTCACCTGTACATTACCAGTAAATACTTGGTTTTACTTTCAGTTTCAGTCTTGGCTTCGTCCGGAAGTAGTAGTGCAGTCATATCGCGTCCTACAGATGGCGCAGTCCGTTTTGATCGCGCGAGCTATGGATGGAAAGTTGCGTAGATTTCGGACCTAGTGAATAGGGTTTACTTAACGTAACTGCCATTCAGTTTCTCAAATTACTAGTGTGTTGATTGGTAACCAGTCCATTGGTAAGATGCATTTTAAGACCAGGGAAAACTTTTTTTTTTTGCAAAATATTTCTAAATGAAGATGGAACCAAACATTAGTGTTATGGTTACTGCTGCATCGCAAGATTCTGTATAACAAGCATACTACAGCCCTAACTGATATTTATCCCTTTTGTACTGCATTCAGAGGTGGCGAACAGTTTTGGATCCGTGGGAATTCGCTTGGAGGTTTTGGTAGGCATCCACGAGGTGTTACATTTCTCAGCGTGCAGTTTAGGTTAGGTTAGGTTAGGCTTTTCTGGCTTTTTGGCTTTTCTGTGGCAAACCATGCAGTCTCAAGTGATCACTGATTGGTTTAAGGGGAAAGGAGTAATGTTGTTGATGCGGAAGAGATCAGAGGATCTACGTTTCGTTGTTTTCGCCAAAAATTCGAAGTTAACTTCACAGCTCCGACTCACCAGTTGGCATCTCGCACGGAACTCTGTTCTGTCCAACTGGTCCAGTTGATGCCTACTGCATTCGAGCACTGTGGCAACCTGATAATCTGTCTGTTCGAGCTAGTGTATGCTATCCATCAGATTAAACAGTGCCTTATCCACCCATGGAACCAGCTTGTTAAGTTAACGAGAACCTTTGTTCCTCGTGGTGGTGGTGTCTGGTACGTCGTAACCATAAAAGAAATTGTAACACTAGTGTCTTATAGCAAAAATTCTTCCATTGCCAAGAGGAAGAAATCTGTATTTTAGAAAACAGTTGGTTCCTTTTTGAAGATATACTTCACTGGAATCCGGCGACAGTTCTCCTTCAAGGAAGGGTTAGCTTTAGTTTTGTCTGTATGATTACTTTTTGTCACTCTTAAGTACTTCAGTTTATTTCAGCCATAATAAATAGAAATACTTCTCGTATTGTTAAAGAGCTACTTGGCAGTGTGAACAGAAGATCTTTGTCAATTCATCAATGATTTTTGAGTACTTACAAAGTGTTAAGCACAAGACTGCACTGATAAATCGGCTTCTATTGCAGCATTGTCATGCTTGGTAATTTGTATTTCTGCTCTGCTTATGGTTCCTAATAGTACGTACTTTGCATTGCGGTGGATCTCTGTTCCTCCAGTTTTCATTCTTGCTAACGTTGGTGTCAGTTTATTTGGTAGTTGGTGCGCCGTCTTTTGGCTATGAAGCTTTGAATCCTCCTATTGGGAAGCTTTCCATTTGGAACTGTGTGGTTGTGGTAGTATTTTGATCATGTCTAAGATTGTGCCAATTTTGTTGAGCATTACGTTTCTTAGCGTCCTCAAGGCAGATGTATTTCAAAGGAAAGGTAAAGTTTTGTTAGGAATTTGGTTGAAGTTGTCCATGTTTCTCAATTAGTTCCTCGCACCGCACTATACGACGTGAACACGAGTCCTGTGACTAAGGTAAGATGCAGAAATATTCTTATTAGCGGCCTGGACAATCTTATTGTCACTTGTCTTGTCAGTCAGTGAAGCCATTCAAACTGTAACTCGCCGTTACGTACCGGCCATTAATGTCTACTGGTTGCATTCATTCGTGAAATCAACAGTATAGTCAGTGAGATAAATTAGGCCTATGGAGTGGAAATGGTGTGCTTTTTTCCCGTATATTGAGCCTTCGTTTAGTCGTAACAGGGCCCGTCGACTGAAAAATGTTGACAAGAACGCGGTTAATCTGATATCCAGTCTTTTAAATAGACAAGTTAGGCAGATTTTCAAAATGCAGCAGTCATCGAAATTATGCTCATTTTAACATCTTGGACGCTCACACTGTGTGGCAAATTTTTCAACAACTCCTTGTTATCTTAATTAGGCCTCCAAAGATTTGATTAGTCTCTGTTCACATTTGCTGTTCATTCTGGTAGAATACGAAAATGGTGCATCACGTTGCCTCCGGTATTTGCAGGGCTGCATGCCTTGCTTCCGTTTTCCATACTCAATGACTGCAGACTGGATGTGATCGGTGACTAAGCAAATCTTTGAAGGCGTGATGAAGACAATAATATTCCACATCAGCAACCAAGGAGGTTGCATTTTCAGTCTATGCCAACACCACTTTATGCCAGTTGGATGTGATATGATACCACAGAGTAGTGCTAGTCTTAAACTGATTCTAAGATTTTCTCAGTAGTACAACAAACTGTATCAGTTTTAATGACCAATTCTATTTAAGATTACGGGTGAAGACACAATTGCTTTACGCTAAAATTTTGTTTATGTTGCTTCTAGAGTAAGTTGGTTAATCTAACTATAAACGGAAAAATAATTTGCAACTCTCCTTAGGGGCAAGGGCAATAGTGTATTTACATTCTACTGGATGGAGTGTGCCATCATTTTTGTATGTGAAGTACTGTAATGTCGTCGCCTTAAAGCCATTGAGGATAAGGCTGCGCAGATACCACACTTATCGATCTGACACCGATCCGGTTTTTTAAAAAAATGCCGATGCCGTACCGATACCCCAATTTTTCATCAACGGTGTAGTTTTCTGCAAAAGTCCAATAATTATAAAATTTAAAAAATTTAAATAGAACCCACAAACCTTGGTAGGAAGATACTCAGTGATTTCCTGAGCAAAACGCCGCGAACCACAATCACAAACGATGCCAGAGTCATCAATATTTCCGTGAAAGTTGCAGATACCGATACTGCAAATATCGGCAACCGATCCGATCTAGTATCGGTGCAGCGTTCATTGAGGGCTAAAAAAATAATCTGTTGAGCTGGTGGTAACTGGTGGCAGCTGGGGTGTAAAACCAATCTTACCATTGGCGTATCTCTGCCTGAAAGTGATAGGGGTGCAAGTATGCCCAATTTTGAAGATTGGGGGGAAGGGGGTTGTAAAATGCATGATATGGACTAACACTGCATCAACAAATTTAATTCCATTGCAAAAGTTAAAATTATGTCAAGCCCCCTACCCGATAATACCCATAGCGTGAAGATATTTTCTAAGGCTGTAACGATCAGCATTTTTTCTGCCGAACAGATTCCGATCCGATCAGCTACAAATTGATTGGTGTACCGATCCGATTTAACCGAACCGATCGCTACAGATTTTTAACAATTTTTTTTCTGGCTTACACAAACTTGTAGGCTAACAAATTTGTAGGCTAATGAAAACATTGGAATACTTTTTTTTTTGCCCAAATAACAGTAAAAATTTGTCCGTTATTAACTTTAGCCTACACAATGTAAAACATGTAGGTTTAGCCTAAATTAAAACAAAAGGTAACAAACATGTGGAGAAACAGAACTTGTTTATTGTCAATGGCCTGGCAAAAATCGAAAATCTGCAGGTTTTTGTTCGCCGAACCGATTTTTGCCAATCAGCCCAAAATCTGCCAAAATCTGTTCGGCTAAATCTGTTCGGTACAGCCTTGATATAAGAGCATTCTCGTCACCGTTCCTTGTGTCTAGTTTTTATTAGAAGTTGCAACCCGTGTAGGGCAAAGAGGGAAAAAAAAGTTGTTAAAAGATTTTTCTTCCGTACTCCATAGTACGTTTCTAGTTTTGGGTTTAGTATGGTCAGCTCACTAAATTATTGCTCACAAAAAAGTAATGTATGTGATGTAATAAATAGTTTCAGTAAATGTACTACACTATAGTACACTATTAAGTTCATTATGTGAAACTCCATGACAGCAGAATAAAAAGTCAACTTAAAATAAGCAAGTGTGTTGGGTTTTGAAGTTGGACTTTTTATTCAGTTGAAACTTTATTTACATTCCCTGGACTTTCTGAATAAAATGTCAGCAATTCATATTTGGGAAAGAACTAGCAACTTATTTTTTTCTAGCACAGCCCACTTAATGGACAACAATTAAGTATTAAGTTGTATACTAGTCTCCTGTCATTCCTGTCTTTCTAATTTATGCTATTTACGTTTTGAAAGTACTGTATGCTCAACATTAACCCCAAAACTTACGTGCAACATTATGGCACCCCATCTTACATAACCCATTGACTGCATTCCATTGATACCCACTTATATTTCTGGGCACAGCGAAAAGCAGATGTGTCTGCTCTGCGTTGCGTAACGTGTGTACTACATGCAGATGTGTTGTCACGCCGGAAGATCTTTATCACCTCTGTCACTAGTGTAAGAGCTGCGAGATCCGCCGAAACCCGTACGATATTTGTAAAACTGAAGAGGAAATTTCTGGCACGAAGTGGACGAAGTCTGAGAGAGAAACCGGAACTGCAGACCAAGAAACATTTGAATTCGATCGATTCATCTTGCATATCCCGGTACAGTACGTTGGATACACGACTTCGTAAGGACTGTGGGCTGGGTGATACGGGTTTTTTTAAACCTATTAAATCCCCATCAGAGGAATGTGCTGATCGGAAAAATTAATTTAAATATGGTCCATATTTAGCCCCAGAATTTGGGCATCAGCCTTGACGCGGGAATTGCTCATTCGAAAGACCACAACTCTTCTGCTGCCGGATGTTCTTCGTGAAGGCGACAATGTCACTTTTGTGGATTTAGTGCACGGCAATGGCCTTCCCATTACACTACAGAACCCCTCCCCCGACAGAGCTCCTTCCCTCATGTGAAGGAAGAGACGACTACTTTGCCCACACGTTCAGTTCAGCAACCTTGTAGGCGGCCACAGAAAAGAAGCGGCCTATGCCTCAAGTAACTAAACCTACGACGCGTTCTGCTTCAAAGCCCAAGACATGTTGTGGGGAGCCTTTGTCCACCATAAGTGCATTCAAGTCAAGCAGTATGAAGACTGGATCTAAATACTTGTCCTCCTCTGGCTACGATAAAAGCTCAGTTGGTAGGCATAATCAAAGCTGGAGAGTGGTGACATCAAGTAGACAAAGGACGAGCCGTCGGTTTCCTGTTCGTTATATCAAAGGTTCTCACGGACATGTTAATATCAGTTCATCTTCTGGTCCTACCTCTGACGACTTGCAGGCTGACGGAAGCTCACACAATAGTTAGAGCATGCTGTCGTCTAACCTAGGAGAGACCATGTCGTCGCAGTGGATGCTAGGATGCCTGATGCCGCAGGC
Organism: Lithobius niger; assembly: GCA_023313725.1. NCBI lineage: Eukaryota > Metazoa > Arthropoda > Chilopoda > Lithobiomorpha > Lithobiidae > Lithobius > Lithobius niger. The sequence continues at coordinate 53,483 of JAHWFP010260425.1, forward strand.
CACAACGTCCAAGATCGCTTCACCCCAACATCACGTCGCCCCAAAATCTCGCCACCTTGAGACCATATCACAGCGAGACGACGTCCTCTCGCTGCCAAGCCTCAACAACGTCATCGCCTTAGTCGGTTCGTCGTCATGCTGAAATTTTGGTGACCATGTCATTACTTGACCATGTTACCTGACCAATCCACGTCATCCAACCATGTTGCCGTCGCTATGAAGTCCCTTTGTCGTCTAGCACGCCGCGTAGTATGGCAGTTGCGTCTGGTGTTCGTAAACGTGATTGACTTGGACCAACAAACGTTTGACAGTTTTTAAGCTACTCAAGCGTCTACTAAACCCTTCCTTGGTTTCCAGAGACGTCGAGCAGATGCAAGATGAACTTCAGATAGGGATTCTGAACGTTGATCGTGTATTGGACATCAACTATGGCTACCCCTACCCCCACCACCTTGAATTGGAGGGCATAGCGTATCATCATCTTGCGTTGACGTTCTGCAAGAACACGGTCTACTTGTTCCCAACGAAGCCGACCCTCTGACCGCCACGGTGCCACCTAGGCTAACGCAGAGTCTCCGAGGTACATTCCGAACCACTTGCCGCAAAATCACTAAAAGTCGCCTCCTGATAGGCGATAGAAACCACAAGCACGTAAGTAACGAACAGTATTTAATTTTCGGATAAGGATGTTTTCCTTGGTCACATAAAAACGAATGTACAATTTAAAAACACCAGATAGGGCGAGATCCACTACCTACCATAATTGAAGTTTTCACGTGCCGCAGTCACCGGTGCTTTTTCGTTCTTGTTGTACCATGGTGGATTGCTTAGATAATTGTAGCTGTAATTAGAAAGTTAGTATTTTAAGAGTCTAACTTGCAATGAAACGAAAGTAGGGACTATGAGTTATGTAAGACGGGGCACCGTCCTGGTGGGGAGCCGGTACGTTGCCTTCGAGTTTTGGGGTTAACATTGGATATGAAGCATAATTTCGAATATCAAATAGCTGAAATTAGTAAGGTATGGATTTTAGCTCAAGTAAAAATGTGTGTTTTGCCATCGATTTTTCATCCATTTTGCTTTATTTCAGCTATTTACCTATTTTATTTGTAAATATTTGTAGGCTCCAGCCCGTCTGCAACACGTCCGGGAACTCCTAGCTGCAGTCCTATCTTAAAGGCGCAGCTAAGTGCTCCACCACGCCCACAAACGGGGACTGCATCCGTTCAGCATCCACACCTTCAACAGGCGTTGCTCGGTCGAACACAGCCGTCTGCAACGAAGCCCACTCCTGCCACCCCACCTGCATCTTCGCAAAGGCCAGCAAATGTAAAGGATTCCTCCACCTTGATCAAAAGTTTACTGGCCAATAAGGTGAGGACTCGATAACGTTCTGGTTGACAGTACATGCACACCATTAAGGCTGTATCAATCAGCTCTTTTTGCTGCTAAACAAATACCAAGCTGATCTGTTAAATATGACCAACTTTTTTATAAAGGACGAACTTCTACTATGATAGCGTCTTTAACTTTCGTAAGAGTACTAAATAATTTCAGGGTTGCTAACAATTTTAAATCCCTCGAAAATGCTTTATAAATGGTAAAGGGGTTCCTTGAAGAAGTGCTTGAATTTAGCCTTTAGGCATGTGACCTGGAAGTGCTTGAATATTCTGTTTTGGGGGTATGGTTGCTGTGGTTGCATATTTACAATCTGATTGTATTTTTGGATTCGTGTAAACGTAAACCAAGGCACAGGCAGTGTAGCCTATTAGTCGTACCGGCTTTTGCCACATAACTTACTTGTGGTAGTGATAGTCTTGTATGGTTGCCCTAACACAGGGTTCGTACACGGCCTTGAATTCCTTGAAAAGCCTTAAATTTAAAAACCAAATATTCAAGGCTTGAGAAGCCTTGAAAATTGGCATTTTTTTGTAAGAACTTTGAAATGGCCTTGAATTTTGTTAGCGTACAAAATTTGATGAATATGATGAAATATTAATATGAAGTTTTAACGTACAAAATTTGATGAAATACAGTCAATTAATTTATGCTTAAATTTATAAATACAAAAAAAAATAGTTCGTCAGCCTTATGCTTATCTTCTGTTAACGATACGATGTGCCTTCGTTCGTATTCACATATAAGTGCGGTATTGGAAAGGCAACTTGCCCCACGATGGGGCAAAATAACTTTTAAATGTATGTTTAGATTAGCAAAACGATTGAATTTATTTTAACATAAATTTTTAACAATTTGGTGTGACAAACGGCCTTGAAATTGGCTTCGAGTTAAAGGCCTTGAAAAGGGTTTCGTCTCTGGTGTACGAACCCTGCTGACAGCTATTTAAAAAAAAGTCGACCCTTTCTGTGTTCTTGACCGCATCCCACGAATGGCTTTGCCTGACGGTGAAAAGAGAAAAAATAAAAATTATTCCTTTAAAAGTCTGGAAATCATTATTGGAAGTAGCGTCATTTAGTGAGGGGCAAGTAGCTACAGAAAAAATAATTTGTGCGTTTGTACTTTCGACATTAACAGCTGGCAATCAGAAATTGGTTCGATAATTGATTCTGATCGGCAAGATGGTTTGGCTGAGCTTTGTACCATTACGCTATACTGTACTATTAAAACTCCATTCAGTAAGGTAAAAATAAGAAATGTACACCTTTATTGTTGTGCTAACTTGATTCCTTTCTTTAATGCAGTTTACATACTGTATTAGTGTGTAATATGGTAAATGTCTAAGTGGAAGAACAGAGTCATAAAGTTATTCTTCGTACGTTTCAATTCCATGTAGACCACGCTTTGATGTTCGTGATTACAGGAGGAGGGTTTTGGGATTGAACTGCGAGCCTCGATGTACGTCACCAGGTTGAATTATGGCGATAACCAGGACCTACTTTTTTTTTCTTGGAGCCTTACGTTTCTCAAGCACACTAATGCTCGTGTAGTTGAAATGATTCAATTTTAAACCTTAGTTAACATTTACAAGGGGAGTAAGTGTAGTAATGGGAAGATAAAACCCGGGGATCTGAACGGTGAAACTTTCAACCACCGCAGGAGGCCGAATTAATGTCTGAAAAGCCAGTTTAGATTTTACAGTTGCATAAGGAGGCTGAAGTCTCTCGCTCTACCTTGTATGGTATTGACTGTTAGGGATTTTGCCAGGCTCACGTTTCTAGTCACCGACCAGGTCATCTATCATCTACTTCAGGTAACTAAGTTCAGCTCGGACACAATGGCGAACTCATGGTCACTGGGAATATTAAGACAGGTTACGACCACCACACTATTTCAAGTGGTGTACTATAGTTTGCAAAAAAATCCATATGAGGTTTTATTTTGAATTACTTTCAACATTATAAACACTGAATTTGAATCCTGTCACCAAGATAAGATTTTTCAGCAGAGGTGAACATCCAAAATTGTGTGCGAGTACAACAGAAATTTGCAGCCCATAAGCAGTAAGACAGCCTTTAACCTCTTTTGGAGATCAGTGAAGAGGTCTTAAGCATGAATATTAGTTTTTGAAAAAATACAATCTCTGTAGTGCTAGACTATCATGTAAGCTGTAGTTTGAATGTTAAAAGAAAAGTATATCCCTACTTCAACACTTTGTATTTAAGGAATGATGCATTTTGGTCTGCAAAACTTAACTGCTTTCCTACTTGTTTATGCCACTAACTTAGTTTTAAATTGTATGTAGAAATTACTTTATTTATGCTCTGTTAGGTACCATGTTGTTTGCCATTAGCGTCAAACGCTTTAACAAATAAAAATCATAACCTTTGTACTCTTGACATCGATGTGCATCGATTGCCTGGTGTTTGTAACATTTATCAGTTAAATGGAGTTAGGAAGAATTCAAACATTCATAGATTGCGAAAATAGTAATAATGTTGTCAGTAGTATTTAGTTTCATATACATACTTGACTCATATTTTCCTTCATATGTGTAAGTATGGTAAAGATAACCAATGCGTTGATGTGCCATTTCCTTTACGTCTTCCTTCCTTTACTTTTTACTGATTCTGCAGCAAGCAAGTAGTGTTGTAGTTTGGCGATTGATGAATGAAAAAAATAACGGGAAAGCTTTAATTCCCCCATTACAAAAAAAGTAGCCATTTAGGCCATGACTTTGTCAGGCACATAAAAACCGAAGGGATGATGTTTTTGGGTTTGTTTTGTTTTACCCCGTGTAACCTTGTTTTTGTGGTTTTAATTAAAATGTTCTTCTAGCTCGCTTAACCCTTAGGCTGGTTGTTTCTTATAGTTTTGTAACTTATGCCTCGTGTACAGGTTTTTCATTTTTATTTTTTACTCGGAACGTGGGATGGGAGTGTTCGTAAATTTCCACTACTTTGCCTATAATTTTTGGCTTGCTTAACCAACTAACATTGCTTGAGTTGCCTGTTCCACGCTGCCATCTTAACTGCATTCTGTAGTTGGCATAGTCCACAGCTCAAACTTTATTCTTTATCATGAGCTAATCATTAATTTATTCTCTTTTTTTTTTTATACAGGTAAGCCAAAATATGTTGCTTCGGCAGCAGCAACAACAACAGCAACTACAGCTTGCTGGTACACAGAATTCAGCAAGCAGCAGCATAACCACTGACTCTCCACAGAGCACCTCCCCGACCATCCCCATCCAAGTGCCAGAAGTCCCAGAGGGTCAAAGAATCATTCGCATCATTAAAGTTACCGCTCCAGCCCAGGTGATTCGCAAGGATGGAACTGCGTCAACTGTCCCGAGGCCACGGTCCCCGAAGTCTCGGATAAATGGGGCTCAACGCAATCTCCTACTCGAGGTGAGCCTCTGCCGTATAAGTTCAATCATATTGTGCCGGAAAGTAATACTTATTACTGGATTAATGCAGAAAAATAGAATCGGCCAAAATATTTTAGATGGTGTGTGGTAAGATTAGATTACAGTAGAACCTCGATTATCCGAACTAATTGGGACCGAAGGGTGGTCAGATAATCGGAAATTCGGATAGTACAATTACATGCAAAATAAAAGAGGAAAACCTTTTTTCTTTACTCAGTTTAAGTGTTTGTGAATTATGTTTGATTGTAAAGACTACTGAAAAGAAAATGTTGCATGAAATGACTCCAGGAACATAAATACAGCAAACTCGATGCTTATTCCTTCTCTAAAAAATGACAAGTTTCGAATATTTTGTAATAATGGGAGTTTGCAGAATCAGGGCGTTTGATAATCTGGGTTCTACTGTATCCGTGTAAGATTCTTAACTGCTTCTTCTAAACAGACTATGCAAGTCTTGCAAAATCAAGCCTAGAGCTTTATTAATTACCCGAGCACACTACAACACATGGATTTTGTGATGGGCTTTAGCACTTCGGTTACTCACTCTAGATTTTAAGTTATTGAAAAAAAATTACTCAAACGTACAACTAATTGAAACATGCCTCTCTGCTTAATTTTGCTTAAGGTTGGCTTTGCTTAAGGTAAAGTGATGTGCTGGGTGAGATAATAGTCATTAGGCCACTAAAAAAAAGAAAAGTTGGTTCTCAGGCCCTCCCGCATCGATATTTTGAGGGGAAATAAAACGAAACGACGCGGCAAAAATAGCAGTTGCAGATCATAGTGAAAATCATAGTGGTCCTTGGTGAAAAATGAAAATATAAAATTACCAGTCTTGTCATTAAATAATTTTATGGACACATGGTAAAGAGAATGGGGCACCTTAGTCGCTCTGAACCACCAGAGGCGCTGCGGTACTACTGGTCCTTCGCGCTTCACTCGCGCCTACACAACAGCATGGCGTGCTACTATTTCGCTCGAACAGCATCAACAAAAAATGCCTCGTGTTGTTGTATTTCGAAGTGTAAGAACTGGGAAAGCAGTCATGGCTTCCCAAAAGACCCAGTTCTACGAAAACGGTGGCAGATATCCATTAAACGAGTCGATGAAATGCCCGGAAAACACTTCAAGGTCTGTAACCTTCCCTTCAAACCCGACGATTATCGTGTCGAAAGTTTATTAGACAAGTTGCTTGCTCACAGGTTCATACAACCAACAGACAAAACGTTAAGAAAACTAAAAAAATCTATTAGAACGTTCGTAGCAACGATTATTACGCATCTCGACCAAAATCACGCATTAGGCTTTCGTAAACATGAATCGATTGAAAAAAAAAGTCCACCTTTCGTTACCAAACAAAAACGTAACAACGTCATCTTGTCCCTGCGTCACTAAAACATTCTAGGGATATTTAACACTCATGTTTTGATGACAAGACGTATGGTTCCACCCTTTTTATTTTACCATTCTTTTCTTCTTTTGTGCTGCTTTAGAAAATTATCAGTTTTAGAAAACGATTAAACGGTCGTCCAATAAACTGATTGATGTCCGTCTCAACATACAGGTTTTACTTTAGTGATTTGTAATAATAATAAATTTGCTTAATAAAAAACTCCTAAACCGTGTAATAAAAGTTTTAGTTTTACTATAACAATATTCTACGGTGGGTAAAAATTCCATTCCCTGACAAAAATAAAAGTGGCTAGAAATTACATTTTCTAGTCTTACTAACGTAACGATGGATTTCGGTTGGGTAAAGCTACATCTAGAAAGTATATCGTAGGTTCTGACCTTGATTGGAATATTGCCACTAGCTTTGATCTTCTGCAACAAACCCCAAACAGCTAGTTCCTAACCTAACGCATACTTTGTTTAGGAGACAACCTGAATTTTTTGATTTTTCGTGAGTTCATGGTCTCAATCTAGTCCTCATTAAACCCAATAGTCAACATGCCGATGCTAAATGGAGGGTTGCCAGCAATGACTTTTTTTTTTGGGGGGGGGGGGGGGGGGGGGGGGAGGAGACAGAATTTTATCTGGAATGTATTTTGTAGGGACCGAACTTTGCTTGGAATATTGTCACTAGGTTAATCTTCTGCCACTAACCCTAAAACTAGAGGCTAACCTTATTCAGCCCAACGTGCTATACGCATGAAAATAATATTAGTAGCGAATCATGAACAAAAATTACATTGAAAAAAATTGCTGCGGATTATAAACGGCCTGAGGCAATGAGGCCTCGGGGGAAAAAAAGGCTCAGAAAAAAGGCCTTTTTATGGTGAAACTAGTACCCTGCCTGGTGAAATTCAAACCACGGTATGTTACTTGACGTACCTATGATACTCTAATAACACCATGGTAAACAACAAGAACAATATAAAGTTTCTTTTCTTTTGACATTTTTCCCCCCATCGGCAATTTTTAGCGGCTTTTTCCCCCTGGCCTTTTTTTATTCCTCTTTGCGTATGCTTTTTTTCGCTTTTTTTTTTCCTTAAATTTTTTTTTTTTGCGGTTTATTTTTCCTGTTTATTTTTTTTTATCCTTCAACTTATTTCCTTCATCCTGTTTTTTTTTTTAGCCATTTTTCGGTTTATTTGTATTTTGGAGCAGGCTAGTGTCCTAAATGTATTTTTTTTTAACAGTTTGTATTCAAGGTGAAGTAATGCGTACCCGGTCCACGCCCACGGCCTATGTTAACAT
>JAHWFP010260426.1:0-34138 GCA_023313725.1 Lithobius niger
TTTTTTTGCAGCAAACCCAGTTAAATTTGAGGGTTCAACGTCAATTACACTTTATTTAAACTTGACTCAGGTATTCCCAATTTTTAATCACTACGGAAATTGCAATGCATCCTGGTTTAATCTTGAAGAGTTTTTACCTTACGTAAGTACTAGAAGAAATAAATAGTCGTGTCACGAAAGTTTATAACCAGGCTATTTGTGTCAATCTTACATAATCAAAACCATTTTTGCAGAATTTATTTATTCTTTTTGGTAGTTATTTGGGAGTTAACTGCTGTAGATGTTGGAGTAGCTGAGTTGTAACAGGCCTATAATTAAAATATCTGGACGAAACATAGCTTCGTGTTATTAACATAGCTTTCGAAAGGAGGCATGGGAGTGGGGTGATTTCTTTGTCACCGTAGGTATTTCTTGGTTACTCCTCCTTCAGTACTGTATCACTGCAACAAAAACTATATTCTTCTATGACTATGTCGTGCAATGGGTTACCACAATTGCTAAAGTAATGACTCTTTATTTTCCCGGTCTTGTAATGACAAGATATTCTACCAGGCATTACTATCAAATTTTTTATCTTCTTTATTGTTGTATCAACGTAGGGTATTGTCACGGGATTCAAGGGTCCTTGGCTCTTTCCTCAGCCTTTTTAGTAGTTTTGTGCGATCGAGTGGTACGTTAGCAAGCCATTTCAATGGTTCTGCGCATTACCATCAGCTGAGAGGAAAACCATTTCAATTTTTTAAAATTAATTTATTACGTACATGACACGAAGCTCACTGCTTATTTGTGACAACAATAATACGTCAATATAACAATATTACATTAGTATACCTTTTCTTTCAACAAACAATATCCATATACTTTTCCTTCTCCTTCATACAAATTATTATTATTATTATTTTATTTCATATTGTTTATTTTCACTCAACATTTTGAAGGTGGCACTTCATTCTTGTTTTCAGTTCATTATAGGTATTAATATTTTTTAGGTCATGTGGTAAGTTATAATTTATTGAGTAAAATTCTTCTTTCATCTTGCCGAATTTATTTCTCCACAGAGGAAGCTTCAGGTATTTACTTCTTAGTTGTGACTTGTTTTTTTTTTAGCATCAAGATTATTTTTTAATTTGAAATAGTTCTCTAAGTTAATTACATACAATCTTAGTTGCACAATATGCAAGAGGTTGAGTGTCTTCCTAATTTCGTTTGTAGGTTTCTTTTTGATTTCATAAAATAATGTTCTGACTACTTTATTTTGAAGTTTCTGTAATCTACCAATTTGTGTTTTGCTGACGTTATCGTAAATCTCAAAGTCCATACAATCCCTGCTTGGTAAACAATTCTTCTACACACCAATGAATTTTGAATTTACTCATGTCTGGAAAATAAAAGCCAAAAGAGAGAAAAGATTTAGATTAATGGGAGTCATAGAATGAAAACGCTCTTGGTTTCATAATACTATTACCTGATACTGGTAAAATACGTATTCTGAAAGATTCAAAGTGCAGAACAAATATGGGAACTTGAAAAAAGTTGTTGCAAATCTTCATATATTGTGCCCAGGAGGACCGGACACAACAGCACAAGCTGCTTTACAACAGTGCCACCACAAGACCAATGTTATGGAAGAGGACGGGCAAAGGATGATGGAAAAGTAATATGACCAACCAACGTCAAGGCACGGCAGTCAGTAAGAAAAATATGACACGTTTTACTGATACAAAGTATGTGGGTGCAAAAGCTGTGGCAAGTAAAGCTAGCTGGAGTTTAAGAGATGCTTTAATAATTGATTCAGGATCAAAAGGACATGTATTAGCAACAGGTCTTGGGTTTCAAAACTAGATACTATTGGTGCAGAAAATGTAAGATGAGTGACTAAAAATATTCATAGTCTGCTGTTTAGTCTGCTATGCGGACGACGTGGCTATCTGTTTGTAGGGGACAGGTTAGATCTGATGGCAGCAGAAGCACAATGTACCCTAGAAAGTATACTCTGTACAGGGCATGCTTGAAGAGCGTGGGTTGCTTCTAGCTCCTGCGAAAACAGAGGCAGTGGTATTTGCTCGGTACACGACGGTTTCACTTGACCATGTGCGGTTGCGTGTGGGAGATCAGGTTATTTGCCCCAAGTCGAACGTTAAGTACCTGGGCGTTGTGCTAGAAGCGACATTAGACTGGTAACTGGACGTTGGTAGGGTAAATGAGAAAATGCAAGCACGAATGGGAGTGCTGCGTGCTTTGTGTGTAGGCAGGAGTGTCACGAGAGGAGCGCTTCTCGCAGTGTACAGGACCTTTTTGCGATCAGTTATGGACTACCATCAGCCATTTCTGGCTTGTTCCAAACAGCATCTGCAGTAGCTGCAAGTTGTAGTGGATGCTTGTCTGCGTGCAGTATCTGTCTGTGTTGCCTCTACCCCGGTTTGTGCGTTGGGAGTGGAGTGCAATGAGCCACTCGTGGAGTACAGAGCCAAGGAACTTCTTGTGGCTTGTGTATTCACAATTTGAGTTGGTACACGATTATGGAGTACTGAATGACAGATTGAGGAGCATCCTAGGTGAGGCTGGAGCTCAGATCACCCTGTTGTGGCAACAAGCAGACTGTCCCCTTCCGGTTGCAAGGGCCTGTCCACTCAGCCCGTGGATTTGGTGCCCAGATATGGTACAGTTCCTCGCACCAAACAGCACGAACTGTGCTGTTTATTATGATGTCTCGTTTTACTGGGACATCCAGACAGGAGGATTATGCATAGTGATACTGTAGCTGAAAGTTTCTGTGAAGCGGTATGAGAAAAATGTCACGTCAAGCGTGCTATGTGAGCTGCTAGCTCTTTCGGTTACATTGGATGTTGCGGTTTATTTAGAATTATCCTCGTTTACACTCCATACGGATTCCCTAGCCAGTCGCAGACTCCTGCAGAGAGCATGTGAGAATTTAGAGGTAACCAACCCGTTGATTTACTCTGTGCTATGGAAATTTTGGGTGGCGTCGAGGAATAGCAGGGTTGACTTCCGGTGGGTAAAAGGTCACAATGGGGTCCCTGGGAATGTTGCAACAGATGGGGTAGCGCGAGAAGCGATTGCTGAAGAGTGCTCAGTCATTACTCCTTTGCTTTCAGCCCAAAATCGTCGTAATGCTGTTAAGCAGTGGTCTTTCTCGCTGTAGCAGAGGAACTGGGATGCAGTTGTAGTGGCCAGATGTTACCATGCCTTGCACCCAATCTATGTGGTGAAGTCGAGCTCTTCATAGGTTGTGTTTTCAAGATGCGAAGATATCTTCCAGGTTGAGAGTCTGGCATACCCAGCTACGTGCACATCTATTCCGGTATGGCTGGGTGGGTGGGTGTGCTTTTGGTTTGCCAGAAGTACACACAAACCATGATTCTGGCTGCATGGATACACGAGTTGGGAACAATTCGAGGGCTTCTGTCGCATATGGAAGGCTGAAGCCCAGTGTCTAAATTACGGGCTACAGTTAAATTCTGTCGTGAGTCTAAGATTGATATTTAGCACCATGTAGCTAGGATTCCTTTCCTGTACCCTTTCTTGTGTGACTACGGAGCTGTGTGCAGATGAGGAGCATGGAGCAGAGAACTGCTGTGTGGTGAAGTGTCTTGTGTCCCCTCACGTGTCTGCATAGTGTGCTGAGTGTAAATACAGATGAAGATAACCAGGAAAAGAAGAGGAAGTTACTGGTGCGATATGGCTTGCTGGAACTTTCTCTAAATAGGAAAGAGAAAGTAGGCCACTTTCTAGTGGTGGGGTGCCATGATAGTGCTCAGGAGATAGTGTAGTTGCCAGTGCGAAGAGGCTTGCTGGAACTTTCCCTAAATGGGAAAGAGAAAGCGAGCTAATTTCCAGTAGTTGTTGTGCAGCAGTGGTGACCAAGAAGAGGAGCGGTTGACAGTGTGATATGGCTTGCTGGAACTTTCCCTAAATGGGAAAGAGAAAGTAAGCCATTTCCTGCTAGCGACTGTGCTGTGTAATAGCATTACGGAGGTTGTGTTTGATGCAGACAAGTGCTCTGCTGTGCCTGGTGGTTACAGGGACGTAGACATGGAGGGGTATGCTGCGTAGTGGTATGTACAGTGTTCTGCATAATGTTTTATATATTGTTAGATGGGGCTTATGGCTTCGGGCCACGGCTTCGAATAAATAATCATGAAAGAATCCATGTTTCAGGTAAATGCGTATATTATAGTCAAATTATATCAAATGTGCGGAATAATTCATAATAAGCTAATTATTGGCACAGATGTTCGCAGTTACATTAAGTTCAACATACTAAAAGTCCTCAGCTGTCCGAGTTGAGCTAAAGCTGCCATCTTGGAAACATGGCGCCCGATATCAGTTTTTCAATATGTCTCGGTAACAGTTGCTCGAGCGTAAAAATATGTTCTGTCCAAAATTGCAGAGCATTAAATTTTCTACAAAACATATTCAATAATTTTTTTACCTAGATTCAATGATTCAGCCAATAAACGGCGTAGAAGAATGTAGACCTAATGCTGCTATCTTGGAAACACGTCCCAAAATCGGTTTTTGTCAATCTATCACAGAAACGGCTGCATTAAATATGTTTAGTCCGAAATTCTACAGCATGGAATTGTCTACAGAAAAGGTTCCATTCCTTTTTCTTTAAACTGAGTCAGTGGTTCAGCAAATAAACTGTGTCATAGAGGCCATGAACATGGCCCCAAATGCACTCCGTTACATTACATTTCATATAGTTGGATGGCTTGTGGCTCAAAATTGATGGAATTTGCCACCTTCTGTGAAACGCATGAATGTGTATGAAGAGTAACTGGAAAAAAAGCTATGATAGCAAGTCACAAAACCGCCTGGGGGTTTTGTAACTTGCTATCATAGCTATTTTTCCAGTGGGCCAGTGGGAGGTGGAGACGGTGATTTACCCCACAAAAAACGTTAGTTATAGTGATTTTCATGTTCAAAGTATTCTTGCAAGCCCTCTAATAGGCCGAAATTGATATGCTTAGCATTTTCTGAAAGTTGGGGATATATTCTTTCCATCAATCATAACCTAAATTGTTTAATTTGGATAGGGACCGTCCTACGAACATTTAAAGTTGAAGAGGTAGCAGCGAAAGTGTATGGTGACTATCGAATTCAAAGTCCTCTAAATGCCTGGATACTCAATTCTGTTAAACCAAAAATGTGTTATTCTTTCAGGGCAGTTTGTAATAAAGGATGTCGACACCATGTAATGCCATCGGGCACTAGTTTAATCAAAAACTAGCGACATTTCTACTTTGACATAGGAGCCATCTTTTGGTTTTCAAACATAAAAATGAAGGTGCGTTAGGGTTTGATTGTCTAACCCAACACACTTTCATGTTTATGTTTTATTGTCGAAAGATGACCCTCCCCCCATGTGAAAGGAAAATATTGGTATCTTTTGTATTAAACTAGTGGCCGAATGATATTCCATGGTGTCGGCCCGCGCTTCCTTACACTCCCTCTCCGCATTGCCCAACTCCTTATTATTTCATAGTAAATACCATTCAGAATTACGGAATACTGTGGAATCAGAGAACATATTGATTACATCGTTTTTAAAGTATGTGTAAGGTGGCAGGCAGTACATACATAAATCCCCACTTCCGTACAATGTTCTAGGCTGTTCTTTGAACTGCTGTTACGTGACTGTAACTTATGGCGGGATACGGTTAACCGTTGTTTTTTTTTCAAATGGGGCATTATTGCTTTCAAAGCATTAAAAATACCTACACAACAGTCATCCATCTCTTTATTATTTCATAGGGAATACCATTCAGAATTGTGGAATAGTATTCTAAAATCAGAGAACATATTGACTACATCATTGTTAAAGTATGTGTAAGTAGGATACATACATAAATGCCCACATGTGCACAATGGTCTATGCTGTTCTTTGAGATGCTGTTACGTGACTGTAACTTTTGGTGGGATATGGATTTTATTCAAATAGAGCATTTTAGCTTTCAGAGCATTAAAAAGACCTACACAATCTTACCCACGCAACCCAGACATGGGGCAACATAATGTTAGTCACAAATGAAGTGACTAATATGAGAGGCAAATCATACACAATACACTGATGAAAAATCATTCAATATGGAAATATGGCTGGAAATATTTCCAGAATACAATGAGATTTCTGGTCTGAGACCTGATTTATGGTCAACACTTAAATTCACCGGCAACACTGTCTGTTCATGGCAGATGCTTCTGAACTATATCAATATAAATTGGAAATTTTACCACTGTATCAATGGGAGGCAGGTAGTTCTCCCTCTCACACCAACCGTTTAGAGGTTTGAGGTAAACTGAATTCGAAAAAAAAAAACAATTTAAAAACAAGCTAGACTAAAGTTTATGATCTGATTTTCATTCCAGTTTACCGACAGTCAGCACTTAGAATACTAGCTGAGAGTCACTCATATCTTTGAAATGAGTGGATTGCAATACAGTTGCTTGTTCTTCTACCCAAGACAATACTTTAAAATATTTTGAATATGGTATTCTCTTTAGCAAACTGTTTAGTCCAACCAAAGTATTAACTTCTGTTTTGCAGATGGGTTTTCACGCTGAGAATGTTCCTCAGAAGTATGCAACAATATTTTACCATCGTACGTTTGCATTGGGAGTGACTGTTACCAATCGTCTCATCGTGAAGCAAGTAAGAGCAGACCTTTTACAGTGGTTCACTATTTATAGCATAATGACGTAATTGGGCTTCTGGGTTGGATTGTTCATCAATCTGTTTGTACGTGATTTTTCCTCTGGGAAATTAATGGCTACGAAATCTCTGAAATATTACACACTACGTTTTCCTTTCTATTGTGTGTTAGGCGACTTCCAATTCATCGCCTTTTCCACGGCAGTAATATACAGTCACAGTTAATATAATACACCCAAATTAGTGGGTTCCAAGTTAATGACTTCTATACCTAGTGACTGCAGCAGTTACTGCAAGTATTTCAATAAAGAAAACACAATGGGGCCCAGATTTTAATTATTGACCACGACTCCTTCAAAGAAAACAAACTTTGTGCATGATCTTGTTTAGCTACTGTTAACTCAGTAAAAATGGCAATGAAATACTTTTCCTGTAAAAGGTCTGGTCCTTTTCGAATTGGACTTATGCAAAAGGATGTGTAATGAATCAGGGATATTCACGTATCTCATTGGCTGCAGCTCACGGATGTCAACTCTGCGTTACTATTGGTTAAGGGTACTATGTAACACTAAGGCTTCCTAAAATCTATAAAGACTTTACCATAAAGAATCATCTGTTTATTCGCATTATCTGTTTAGCCTCCTATAGCTCTGTTGCAATGTAAAAAGGACTGCTCTAGCGGCTGAATTGAATTGAGGACATAACTTATGATGTGTGATACGAATATTTTAAACGTGAAATCGTTGATGAAGCCAACAGCGGCTCGTAGCAACTTGACGTTGCCATGGTAACATGATTTTTGGCCTAATTTTCATTTTTTAGGCCTAATTTTTAAAAATGCAGTTTTAATTTCGTAAGTAGCGGATAGGCCTAATGGAGAATTTGGTTCGGCGGTAAGCCTATTCATTCATGCAAGAATGCGACGGTTAATTATTAACGTTCACAACAAATGGCTAAACCATGCGCAATGGCTGTTTGCCGTGACGTCACCATGAGTTAGCCAATGACGAACGAGAACAACGGCTGTTTGGCCATCTGATTGGACTAGCCCAGTCACGTGACATGCACGTCACAGCAAACAGCCATGGCGTGTGGTATAGATGTTACGTATATCTTAGTGCCATAGACATCCCAATAAAAGCTCACAAGGCGAAATTTGTTAATTCAAACAGACGAAGAACTAAGCTACGTGTTTATTGTAGTGTATATTGCGCTACAACTTCTTCTATTGTCATTAAATTGTATTAAACGATATTTTCACGTAGTACTATATCATCCGAATACTTCAAGGAGATTCACACTTGCGTGAAATAATATTCATTTAGTGTTGTTACACCAGTAACTTTAATTATGAAAAGAATACGTTTTTGTGCGTTCCGCTACTAATACTGATCAACACAATGAGTACAGTTTGTAGAGTGTACGTTTAGCATGCCTGGCGACAGTTATTGAAAGTTTTGGACTACGTTGTTCACGTTTTGTGACAACGTAAGCGTCAAGCCTTTCTTGGTATTAGGAAGTGGTGATAACGCACAACGTATAAACAACATGATGCCTACAGTGATGCTTGAATGAGTTGCTGCGATTGCTGAACAGAACTTTGGGTTGCTCATTTTATGACTCATCAGTGAGCTCTCTGTAATTATAAAGACTTGCAAGATAATCCTAGCACTCAACTATATTGGGTAGAACTAAAGGAAACAAAGTGAAAATTCAGATACTAAAATTAGCTATTGGAGCCTCAGAGTGTAGATATACACCTTATGTATCCACAAAACAACAAGTAACTTAAAATTAATGAAAGCGAGATGATCAAGTTGGCATAATTTTAAGGTTCTCGGAGGCCAGTGCCGGAGGATTGTGCCGAATCAGAGGAACGGATTTGCAACCGCTTGCACAATAGACTCTGGGGTAATGGGTCTGCCAGGATCCCCTGCAAGTTTATAAACCATAAATCCTAAACAAGGTCGAAAAAGAGCAAAAAACTACACTAAAAAGATCCATCTATGTAAAATAACTACTTTTTCTTCCTTGATTATTGTATTTGTTTCTTTATGTTAATGAGAGGGACAGAATATTATTTTCAAAACGGAGCAATAAACACTGTCGGGGATTTGTGATCATTTTGCAGTGTCTCCATCGTAATCCTTTTAATCTTCTTTTAACTTACAGTTTTTCAATAAAAAAACAAGACATAATCCATGTGATGCAGATCCAAAAGCATCTTTTTCTGAAGTGGAAAAATGTGTTGAAAGCAAGTTAATGAAAAAGATAAGTTGCAGGTAAGTATTTAAAAAAGAATACTTTTCAGAACACTATTCGAAATTGATTAAAAAGGAAATAAGTCTATAACACATTATTTAATTTATAAAAAAAAACTGAATACAGTGAAAATAAATAAAAACAGTTTATTACTGCAGTCTAGTAACGAAGTCTAGAGATTTTAATTTTTGGGACCTTTTCTTGGTACTATACTAGCTGCCTTGACGTGAGTCTGCGTTAAAACAATGTTCAACAAAAGTACAAGGATTCGATCATAAGAGGCAAAACTATTACGTCTATATTAATGCTCTAGTTATCTAAACCTAGAAAAAACACAGCCGAACATTAAGACCCAAGTGCAAAGCTAGCTTTCAAAAGGTCATCATAGATCCCGAACAAAATGAGTGACTGCAGCTCTAAGTGATCAGAATTGTGACCTACAAGTCAACTGGATGCTGATTCGTATCTCTCCACTGATCAAAGACGGAAAGCTAAACGCTCAACAAGAGTTAAATAAATACAGATGCAAACCTATTTACGTTGCCTTTTGGGCTTTTATGACAGACTGCCTGAGCGGGGAATCGAAACCATGACCTTTGAAACCAAAGGCCGAGGTCCTAACACTGAGCCATACTGTTTATATGTGTTTATATGTATGTATGCACGTGTTAAATGATGCCTGTCGACGTTTTCTTTTGGCCGTGTTAGTATGGCTCAGTGGTAGGACCTCGGCCTTTGCTTTCAAAGGTCGTGGGTTCGATACCCCACTAGGGCAGTCGTACATATAAGTTCAAAAGGCAACATAAATAGGTTTGCATCTGTAATTACTGACCAAAGTAGTGAGAAAAACAATTCGTGGTATGAGATTTTGCGGTATTTCTTTGTTTAAGCTGCCGTTAAGATGAAACAGCTACCTTATAGCTGTGTGTAGTGGTAAGAAATTATATGAAGAATGGAATTTTAAAATTATTGTTGAAAAGTCAAGAGCAAAACAAAATGTTTAAAATGTATTCACAGGTTGTTTTATATTCGTTTTTGAAATTAGAAGTGCTTACCTATGTACATTATCGTTATTTAATCTTTAGTGACATAGATGACTGGTAAATAATACATAAGCTGTTATGCCATTATAATAGTGATTAGTAGCCGGCCAGTAAACGTCATAAATTGTTTTTTTTTTATATTCGTTTTCAGAACCCCATTCATTCAATCTCCAGCACTTCGGCCGTGTCAAACCGAGTTTGAATTTCAAACTGTGACAAAAATGTTGTTAAAAGAGTTTGTTTTGAATAAAACAATCTTGAAAGCCTGCATGAAAAAGGTGAGGAGACTCTGCCACGAATCAGTCTCAGTCATTGCGCGCAAGACAGACAGTCCCGGGGGGTATTTAGATGGTGCTGCAATAACCATTGATATCGACGACCAGTTCTTTGAGTCAGTCCATGAAGAGTATATGTATAGTTTTGCTGCGTTAATTAGTGATGTCGGCGGATCTCTCGGAATATTCCTTGGAATATGTGTGTTAAGCATTGCGGAACTGTTCGAAAAAATCATCTCAAAAATGGCAAACCTCAGGCGAATTAAAAATATCAACTCACTTTGGTGTTGATGATGCAGAACTTACCTCCGCAGTCACCAAGCTATTTTGTCAGTAGAATCATGCGAAGAATAGATAAGAAGCAAGAATGATATTTTCTCGATGACTTTCTTGAACTAAAGTTGCCAGACTCATCAAAAAATATAAAGTTGAAATTAAAAGGTATTTATTGTTAGAAATGCTTGAATAAGTCTTTGCAACCTGAGTGTGCGTAAATAAATGTAGATTGTTGTTAAGTATTTAATAATGTGACACCTGAACACATCATTATGTAATAATGGAACTGTGTCCGATCATTACAATCAGTATGACGACATGTAATAAATTAATGGTATTTGTGGTTACAATGAATCTTTTGTGCATCTAAAATATGTTTACAGCTGCCATTTTTGGCAGCAGTTTTTGTTCTGATATCACCAATTTAATTGACTGAAATTTGGTGGATTCTTTCACCCTTGTGTGTTTTGTTTCAGATATAAAGTTACACAAATTATATTAGTTTGCAAGGCGGATCTCCACTAACAAGACTAACTGGAGACTTTATTGTTACAAACAACTAGAATTACAGCTCCGTTATACAATCTGATTTGTCATTAATACACTGAGATCTATTAATTCATTTATAAGGGACATACTATTCTCTGAATTTTTTAGAGATTTTCTACAATTTACAGGGGAAAAAGCAAAAACAAAAGGCAATATCTTACTGTTGTTTATCTTATCAGCTTTAAGTAAACATTGTCAGTATTCAGTGGTAATAAATGTTCCTTTCATAGGTTAAGATACATAAATGATTTGAAAACATTATACAAAAGACTGAATCCTAAACCCTGCTTACGGCAACACACTAAAATTCTAAAAAAAAAAATTTCACCAATTGTACATTTATACACTTAATAAATATTGACCGATGTGATGCAGACTGCTTCGAAGTAGTAGCTGAGCTCACTTCACTAGTTAGAGCTGTTTTATAGTATAAAGAAGGTTCCATTAGGTGAGTATTCTCTACATAGCAGAAAACTCAATAAGTAAATCAAAAATAATAAAAACCCACACACTCTGAAAATAATGTTGGAAATTAATGATGCAATACGTGAATGGAACAGCCAAAGAAGTACACATTATATAATGAAATGTAAGTATTTCTGAAGCTTGTATACCTATTTTGCTCCCTGAAATAGCCACTGTGCTCTTTATATTTCAAATTACAATTGCTTTACTTAAACGTTCGAGAATCAAAAGTCCATAATTCATGGACAGCAAAACGTATTTCTTTTCACTCGCAAAACATTTTAGAAACAAAAAAAGACTAAATGCTGAAAAGTATTTTGTATTAACTGAGTTACTGATTACCATGACGACCACATACTTTCAAAACTGGTTGTTTCAAGCCAGAGCTAGGGAAAACACCAATATCCTTCAGAGCAAGTCTCGTGACCCCTACACCCCAAAATATGCCTGCCTACCGTCCCTTTATAGAACTGCATCACCATCCGTGCTTTATAGCTGGTGAAGCAGCCTTTTCTATTATAAATACGTCTCTACAATCAAAATATGATCATGTTGTGCAGGTAAGGAGGAATGGCCTAGTGGGAAAATAGAAAGTATTTTGGAGCAAATCTCAGATTTGATGTAATGCACACAAAACAGAAATATTAAACCCAACCATTAGCTCAAACTAACTGCTAAAATTTACCTAAACCTAGCATTGTAATCTATGATTTCATTCTTGCGATAAAGCATTCTTGTACTCTGATTTAAACCTCTAACATATCCCTGGCAAAAACTGATGTAAAAGCATATAATTTATTGAGCTTCCCACTGAAGTACAAAGAATCTTATGACAAGGTTGATTCTGTAACAGTATTATGTTTACAATAGGTTGAATCCTTGCCATTTTTGAGCACCCAACTTGAAAAGACAAGTTGGTCTCTCAGGTGTATCACCATGTAAACGATGAGTTGCTGTGCAAAATAGATGGTGATGATATGAAATCATATTTTCAACGTAGAAATCAGTTGTCGCTTGAAGGTCGTTCATAATTTTGGGGAACCAAATAAATAAACCTAATGCCTTATGCCACAGATTTTGAATGAACAGGTTTACGACACAGTGGATTTGTAAGAATTAAAGCTCTTACAAGGTTGCGTGTTTATGGCCAAATATTGATGGTGATCTGAAAAATTGTTTAAAAATGGGACGCCTATCAAGTAAATGATGTTGGGCACATCCTACTTCTGTGTGGGATACGCTACATGCTGATTTGCAGAGTGGATCGATGGTAAAATATTCCTTGTCATTTTAGATGCTTATTCCCCCTGCTGATGATCCTGAATCACAGACTTTATGTGCATCAGGGAAAGGAAGCAACTGTCCAGGAGATCCACTGCCATATCACTCCATCATTTGTGATGTGAATAAAAAGTGCCAAAATGCCTTTATCTGTGTTCATCTAAATTAGTTTTGCCAGACTTATTATTATTTAGCGATTTTGTGTTACAATTTTTAATGTTTTGTGCTTTGAGTAATGATTAATTATTTATTTCATTTGCTTTTATGAAATATGGGTAGTTTGGTGTTGAGTTGCATTATTTCTAATCTGAAATTATATAGTTTATGTTTTTACAAGGGGTGGATGTGATGTCGCCATAATTTTTACCTTTGTGTAGAGGGCGCTGCCTTTATCATCTCTTCCCTTACGCATGATTGTCTTGTACCAACATGAGTTTAAATAAGTAAATAACATAAGCACCCATGACAGGCACCACACTTTCCATCAAATTCCAGCTTGTTAGCATGGTTTCTCTCTGATTGCTCTTAAGGTGTGTTAACCTTCTTGACATTACAAACGGGTAGAGGTTTTCAACGGTAAGTCAACAATTTTCTATAAAGTGGGAATGGTGAAAATAAATCAAGTGAATCGCAAAATACAACCAGCAGTTACAGTCGACTTGGCGAGAACACAAACAGCAAAATTACTCTCAATATCGCCAAAGGGTCTGCAATGAAAAGACGAATTTAAGACTTCTCATCCCCAGACAATCCGTTCCCAAAATTACGCCACCATAATAAGCCGTACATTGAATACACATAAGGCAATCGAACTTCTGGCAGTACGATATCAGACTGTGGGGGGGGGAGCGTCGTTTTATGCCAGAATGATAAATATTCTGAAGCTTCCCCAATCAGAACTGCCAGAAACTCCCTGGTTAAATATACGATGAATGAAACCCCAGGTGTGCACAATCAGAAATGTAGGCTTTTGATTTTGCAAAAAGAAAAGTAGTGAAAAAAAGATCCTTCTGACAATCTGGGGACGAATGGTCCGGGGTACATAAAGTCCGGGAATAAAAATTCCGCACACGAGGGACTGTCAAATGGTGCCAATGAAGTTCACAACAAACGCAACCATTTTACTTGTCGCGCTGAAAAAAAAAACGCCCATAAAGGAAAAGTCCGGAAACAGGAATGCTACAGTGGGTAATAAAGTTTGTGCCAACATTGGTGAACTTGTGGTGATTTAGGTATTTGGACAAAATCCCCAGGATAGAATTCGCCAGGATAGATTCCCCCCAGGCAGAAACCTATCGTCTGTCAGACAAAAACCCCTTGTGTTAGGACAAAATTCCTCTTTTTTTTGTATGTAGCTCACATACCGTTGAAGATGACAGCAGTACCAGCGGTCTTTGCTGCAAAGTAAGCCTTATTCGGAGTTGTTTCAAGCAATCCTGGACTACAGTGCAAGCCTGAAACGTAATACTTATCAAAAGTATACTCAATTTTGAAGAAATTGCAATCTAGGCAGGCACTTGGAGAACTAAAGATGAATTGTTGTTTTATTCACTTAACTCAAAGTGCCTTGCACACAATACAAAACGTAGGATTAGCTGGAAGACACCATGAAAACAAAACGTTTCAATATTTGGCCAGTTTGCTACATTGATTTTCTTCTTTCCAAGTGACGACGTAGTTCTGTATGGAATGCCTTAAGGCATATACTCTTGAGGACGTCAAAGAACTCCTTACCTGCTTTAATTGCAACTACATTGGTGGTCCATTTTCGCCAAAGAATAATATTATAACACTGATTAGTTATCGTCCAATGTTCGCCAGCTGTTGTGCACGACAGCACAGTTGAAGGAAAATGTCGCTCATACATTATATTTGAAACATCTATCATTATAGATGGAACAACAAATATTGCCTAAAGATTGGCCGTGGTAATCCCACTGTTTGGGAGATGATCAATGTTCTCCACGCCAATTTAACTTACGTGTTCACGTTAATACTTCAAGATGCTGCAGGTAACCCCCTTTACAAAAAAGAAACAGATTTTGCAGAAGGTACAAGGATACAAGGTACATTTTTATTTGATATTGGCTATATACTGTCCGGTTTGACGGTTAGCATGAACTAACCAAGAAAAATTTTAAAATATTTAAATTGTATTAAATATCTTATTAAAATACTATAAAAATATAATTGCTTGTTTGGAATAAATAATCTTTTGTCTAAGGGGGAATTTGTCGTAACATATTTTTAAGGAACGGGGAGTTTGTCCGACGAGTGTGGGATTTTTCCAGATGGTTTTGGTCTGGAGGATTTCTGTCTGGGGACTCTATGCAGGGGCATTTTGTCGGCATTCGTGAATTCATCATCAATTGGAAAAATCACCATGAACGGAAAATTAGTCGGCAATAAGTGTGTATTTTAACTTTTTATAGTACAAAATATGACTTCCTACAGTCAAACAGTAAACATGTTTTCATATGCTCAGGTTTTTCATGATGTAGCTTCAAATAGCATAGTTGGTGACGACAGTCTCACATGTGAGAGAATAATTGTTCTCACCTCAGTAGTTTATGAGGGAATAATTGCATTACCTGTATGTAACGTTAGGCGAGAAACTATAACTAGGGCTGTACGGAAATTCTGTGTGGATTTTTTCCTTCCCTATTTTAAAGACACAAGTACCAGTTTGCTCTTTTCTAATAAATTATTAGATCAATGCAACAACCCAACCGATAAAAAAGCAACTTTTAAATTTAATGTGGTTACACATTAAATGCAGAATGCGTACTTTGGTGGAAAAGTACGAGAGCCAGTCACAGTCGCCGGTGACCTTGAACAGAAATGATTCAGTATTGTTTGAATCTATTGAGTGTGGGTCAAGTCCATCTGTTGATAAACAAAGGAATCAAAATGAAGATATTCAGCTGAAAATCGACCCTCAAAACAGTCTAAAAAGATGCGCTATTTTCTTTGAAAAAGATAGAGCTCCGAAATGCCTAGTTTTAAAATTTTTTTTTAAATATATTTTGTTGGCATTCCCATTTAACCCCCCAAAAGTCTATAAAACTACCACTCTGCACACTCTAAAAAATGTTTTTATTTTGTTATTTTGTTCTCTTCCTTCTTGTTTGGATTTTACTCTTCCCTAACTAATCCAAAATAAAAAAAATAATGATATATATGGCCTAAAATTAACATAATCTTAAAATAAAAACTTTTTTGGATGAGACGGTCATGGGCCAATTGACAGAGATTAAGCTCTCTACATCGAAATGTCAGTTGGATACTGGCTGGGACCAAAATGTTGGCTGCAGTTTGGCCTACCATTATGACAGATTAATGAATTAACCTGTACAGAATTACGTAACAAAACGTTCATAGTGGAAGTCCAACCGTAACTTCCCTAAACATTTATAACATCAAGCATAAATTACCTGATCAAAATCTATAATGTTAATGGGCTGCCATGTCCACTGCTCTTGTTAAATAATGATCGGTTTCCAAGCAGTTCATCAATTTTATGTTCTTTACACACAAAAAAATATAGTTCAGCTCCGGAAGCTGGGGAGTGTCAAATTTTTCACATAAGAGTTTAGTTCCGACTATGAACTAGGTATAATCAATAATAATAATAAACAAATACACCACACACATGGAAGGGGAACAGAAGTGGGTGGGCTGACTAAAACTGGTCCTAGATTACGAAGTGTATGTATTCGTCGAGCACTTTTCTCTCCTTTAACAGATTATTACACAAGGTAAATGCACTCATTAAAAGACGTGTTTTACTGCTGGACTGTATTAATTGATGGAAAGCCACCATCAACTCAATCAATTATATGCTTAGCTTACCCCAACCCAGTATTGATAATTTCAAACTATTGTAGGCTAAGTGAAATGAAACTATGAGACTTTGCTTGTGAAGTGAATTAGCGTTGGGGTGCACAAAAACCGTCTTTTTAAAGGCTAACATTTAATTTAGAGTTTTAGAAGTTTCATTCATAGCCTATTGTTTATATACTGTTTTACACATCTACAATCAAATATATATACTATCACTTTTATTGGTGGACTAGTTTTTTTTTTCGCTAAACCACATACGGCACATAACCCAACTCCATTTAAGCGAGGCCAGCCACCTGCAAGGGCTAGTAGATCAAGATTGATCTCGCTGTCACGCCAACTAACCCACTTCCCTTGCTCGTCAACTCCATTCAATCGATTGCTTGTCGTACCAAAGGAAGACAGAAAAATAGCACGTATATCGTTTTGTACATGGTATGCCTGCCACTTCGAGTGCAGGTTATTTATGCACATGTAGCTCTGTGTTGATTCTCACGTTTCTCTCACAACGCACCTTTTACTAAACCTAAGTGAAAAACGTCTCGAGTGCAGAAGACTTAGCTGCATGTTGTCTACAACATAATCGTTGCTTCGTTGTGATTGGCTGTGACCCAAGGGAAGCTACCTACCATCACTGTGCTACCATGCTAGATATATAGATCTGGGCTCGGCCGATGCGTTTAAATTGGCAAGATTTGCTTAGCATGGGCCTTTAGTATATAGAATTTGCTACAGCAGTCCGCACTTTTCTTCATCGGTATCGCTAGGCTGACTATCTGCTAAACGTAGAACACAATGAAGACAATATTTATTTCATTTCTCTGATTTTGCATTTCTCTTAATATTTTTTACTCTACGTGATGTGAAGGAGGTTCTGTTTGTACTTATGATTTTATCTAATGGTAATAGTATACATTTATGGTGCAAATTGGTTTCAACATTATCTCAGTTTTTTCTTAGAAGACAGTTTGAATAGGCCCAGCGTGTCGTGCTCTTTTCAATTCTACGTACAGCCTGTAATCTGCATTTAAAATCGTGTAACTTGTAGATGTCCATTAGATTTTAAGACATAGAATGAATCATACATTCTTGACTGTTGTTTTTCTAGCTGCAATCGTTACCACCATGATTTGTTACAATAGGCTTTGTTGAGTCAGTTAGTTTGGATCTGTATGTCTCCAGTGTTCTTTGCAGTTGCTTGCAAAACCATTTACTGAAGCGTGCTGTATCACCGATGATGGATCGTGCCATTATGATAGATCGGTACAGACCTCGACGTTATTTGTCAAAAAATGCCAAATCGTCTAGAGATTTTAACATTCAAGGATTGTCACAAATCTTAAACTCAGAAAATAGTGCCATAACTCGATGTGCTTGGTTCGTAATTTTTTTTAGTTGCTTGGGAGCATTTATGTACCAAGTAGCGGACAGAATATTACTCTATTTAAGTGAGCCAGTAACAACGTCCATTGTGTTAACTCGAAACCAATCTCTGAGTTTTCCTGCTTTTACGATTTGTCCATTACATATAACCACACAACATTTAATGCGCTACATTGTATTGTATTTGGCCCTGAAAAAGCAAGACTCACTTAATGGAATAGTTCGCCCAGAAAACCTATGTCCATTTTACCACCCTAAGTTCAGCTCCATGTACCAGACATTGGACGATGTGATTATAAATATGACTGATGTCTGGCCACTTTTACATTTGAACAAATCAGCAATTTCAGTTCACGCACACGTAAGTAGAAATATAGATTTTTGTAAAATAAATTAAATTAGTTTCAACTCCTCAATCAGCACAAGTTCAATGTTCATGTTTGTTAAATTAATTAAAATTCGTTGAGACTCTGTCCTCTGAAGCAAACTAATGCTTGTGTTAATCAACCGTCTTAGATTTGAACTTTACGAGATATTTTTGAAAGAGAAAGAAGTCAATACAGGGTGTCCAGGGTGAACAAGGTATGTGCTCAAGACAAGTCACAAAATAAAATTTGCAATGTAAGGACATCATTGCTTTGCGTTAAAACGCAAGGTGCTGTATGGTGCTGCACACGTCTTTTTAGTGACTGATTTCAAAAGTAAATGTTGTCTGAAGTCTATACAGGGTGACCAAAGTCCCAGAACACCCTCACAACTTTTTAAGGAGCTGAAACAAAATAATGAAACTCTATCAACGTACGGTTGTTTAAAGGATCTGCCTTTTCGTACAAACAGCATTACACCTGCCCCCCCCCCATAGGGGGCCCCAGGGGCTTTAACTCAGAAATTTTCAATGGAATGTGGGGGGTCAAGGAACACCTTTTTTAAGAGTTCTTCATTAGGTGAGTAAAGTACCGAAACAATAGCTTCGATATGATGAGCCCATCCAAAATGGCAGCCGGTCAAACATTAGGAATTTCCTCTGCATCCCCATGTCTTACTTAGGCTAAAGACGTCGTAAAGGGACGTAGATGGCAGCAAAATGCTTCGTTCAATTTAGTTGGATTACACCCACGTCTTTTGTGGTTTGAAGCCCAGAGTGTAGGCCTTAGTTGCCCATCCTCCCCCATTCCAGAAATGGGGCGGGGACCACTGAGGCCCACACTCTAGGTTTCAAACTGCAAAATACGTTATGGGTGTGAACTAAATAAATTGTAGATCCTTTAACCAAACTTACATTGGCATAGTTTCACTATTTTCTTTCCACCAATAAAAAAGTTGTTAGAGTGTCCTGGGACTTTTGGGACACCCTGTATAGACTTCAGACAACATTTACTTTTGAAAGCAGTCACTAAAAGACGTGTGCAGCACCATACAGCACCTTGCATTTTTACGCAATGCAATGATGTCCTTACATTGCAAATTTTATTTCGTGGCTTGTCTTGAGCGCATACCTTATTCAGCAAAAAATCCAAGATGACAACTACAAATTTTCAAAGCTTGATTCATTACCACAGTAAATAACCACAACCACTGCAAATAAGAAGTTAGGGAATTAAAGAAAAACAGGCCCTTTCGAACAGACCCTCCAGTCAACTCGTGCATTTTGTCATGTTTATCACACTACAATTTAATTATTATTTTTTGCAGGTTTTTTAAATGGTGGTGTAGCTAGTTTGTCACCGTGTGCTTATTTTAAGAATGCTCAAAATTTATCTTTAACCAAAAAAACAATGTGCACATGTCAATAAAAAAAGTTGAACAATTTTCCTTAACGATAAAACAAAAAAAAGTAGTGCATAGCGGAAATGGTTGTTAAAAAAAACTATAGAGGAAAAAAATTAGCGGTTGCTTTGCCATGACCTCAAAAGACCAATGACCTGGTATACTTTCACTTTTACTGCATAGCGGAAATGGTTGTTAAAAAACCTATGGAGGCAAAAAAATTAGCGCATGCTTTGTCATGACATCAAAATACCTTAATAAATAAAAAGTTCTATTTTTTTATACACTTTACTGCTTAGTGCTTCCTGGAAACCTTGCTACAAAGTCGCTAATTTGAAGGTTTACTAAGTAGAGAATCCAAAAACCTTATTCTAAAACCTTATTTTAAGATTCGGTCTAACCCTAAAACTTACATTAAGCCTTGTTTATGTATAAAATAAATTAAATAAACGTTCTTCTTACCTGATCTTACAGCCAACCAACCCGTGCGAAAATTGTTATGAAAATGGCAAAATGCGCCAGTAGAAACTGGTTTTACAAGGGTCAATTTTGGTCAAGTAGGTCACCCAAACATTATATAAACCAGGATTTTCTGTGGTTTAAACCAGTGCTTCCCTGCACAGCCGAGGGAGCACACCTTTCCCTAGCTAAATTGAGCTAACAAAGTACTCAAATTTAGTCAGGAAAGCAACGATAGGTTTTTCTTTTTAACTAACACAACGCTTCCCTAGCTAAATTGAGTTAATTAAGTACTCAAATTAGTAATGAAGCCAAGTAGGGCCTTTATTAACACAAGCATTTCCCTAGCTAAATTGAGCTAACAAAGTACTCAGTTTTAGTCAGGAAAGCAACCTCGGTTTTTCTTTTTACTAACACAAGTTCTTTTCCAGTTTATCAAGAGGTAAGTGATGTCATTTAATTTGACATTTATAACAAGTTATTATTTTTTATGGTAGTTTTTAGTATTTTCAAAAGTACTGATGATACTTTGTGTTTATTTTGGGTATTAAAATACGATTTGTCTCTTATAAATGTGTTTTAAGTTGCAACTGTAAATAGTACTGTGGTGGACTTTTTTTGGGGGAGGAGGGGGATGTGGTTTAGTGCCATCCTTATTTACAATGAAGTGGTCGTGGTTGCGACTGAGCAGTAGAGATATAAAAACAAAATAAGCTGAAATCTACACTATAATTACATTAAGTAATTTTTGAGGAAGAGGAGGAGGAAGAGGAGCCTCTTTACACACTTTAATTGGGGACTTTTAGAGACTTTTAGGGGGAGAATGAAATAAAATTGGGAATGAATATGTATATTTAGGTAAAAATACTTAAATAGACATTATTTGTATAATGAAAATTCATACATCATTCCAACTTTTCACAGTCTATAACTGTAACATAATTCTGGCTCTAGTTACTTTTCATTGCAAGACTTATACTCAGAATTATTTGAAATTGAGTACCAAACATGAATGAATGATTATTGTGTCGTACTGAGTTTTATCACTGCCATTAAAACTCAGAGTTAGTTATTTATTCTTTCAGTAGGAAAAAAAATCTACGGAGAGCTTATATCGATGCTTTAGAATTCTAGATAAGTTATTGTGCTGTATTTATATGTGACAGTTATAATTATGTATTTGCTCGTATGTTCATCTCCGAACTTTTCCAATTTTTTTGGTGCTATATTAGGAAGCAGCTGTAAGTGTTGCCGTTTAATTTTACATTATATAAAAAGTTGCAGCTATAACTTGGGGCAAGGTAGCCTAATGGTTAGCACAACCATTTCATGTGCAAGAGGTCTCGGTTTGATCCTGACCTCAGCCACCCCTGGCATTTTCAGGAAGAGAGGGGCCCTGTGATGCCTCGTGTCATGTCGATTTTGGCATGTAAATGATCCTAGGAATTTCCGATTAGAATTACCTAGCAAAAATTGTCCCTCTCTCTTTCTCACGCCATGGCTTCGGCTGGGAGTGCGACAAACTTACAGCTATAACTTTGAATGTGAAGTCCCCTGCCTGTTTCTTAGGTGTCTTGTATTGTGTACAGGCATGTGACTGCCTTTCTTAAAAAATGTTGGAAAGGACTAAAAATCTAATTTTTTTATTGGTTTTTATGTAAAAAGCAACTTAATGCATTTTTGAGGTGGTTACAAAACTCAGAAATCAGGGTTTCCGTGGAAGAAATACATCCATGCTAGAGGGAAAATGGTAGAGGGGGTGAAAAAGATGATTGTAACTTTACATGTTATGGTATAAGTAATGGTTAACATGTAAAGTCAGTTGCCTTGATTCAAATTTTAGACAGGTAAGGCAGTTTTTTCCTAGACCAGTTGCAGGAATGTGACTGCCTTTCTTTCGAAATGTCGGAAAACCAAAAAATGGATTTTTAAATTGGTTTTTATGTAAAAAGCAATTTACAAGTATTTTAATGTATTTTGAGGTGGTTACAAAACTCGGAAATCAGGGTTTCTGTGGAAGAAACACATCCGTGATTGTGTGGCTACCATCAAGTTCATATTTTTTAATTAACTGCTCGTATCTCGTGAACTTCGAATAAGCTGTTTCTTGATTTATTAAACCTAACCCCAAATTTAGATAAGCCACTGTTTTTTGGTGGTCGGTTATATTTTGTCTTTATCGTATTTCTGATAAAATTTCAATCATCTCGTTTCGATGCAGGTCGTGGCCTGCCAGAGTGGACTTATACAAAAACTTGAGACTCTCTATCAAATTGTTAGAATCGTCATAATATTTAAAATCGACTCTGCTACCCATTTTTTAACCATGCCAGTCCCTAGTTTTTTTGAGGTCGTCCCAAATTGGAGTGATAATAGACCTGTACTTGGTGCTCTGATTAGATTTTGGTTAACGAGTATTTGGGTCGCTGTTGTGATAAATAGCGTTAGTATTTTTTAACATGGCCGTATAAGCTGTTTTAACTTCTGGCGCGAGGGAAGTTTCTTTCAAATCTTTGAAAACTAGCAAGTTCCAAAGGCCACGTCTTCCTACGTATTGTTGGTTCTCGACCACTACGTCATTCTCAAAGATTTTAACTGTTTTATTACCAAAGGTCAGCTTCCCTTTTTACTTTATTATACTGTAAACCGATTTGGGATTTTGAGATTTTCGAAAAATTTTATCAAGAAATATTTAGTAGTTTCTCCAATATTCTGACCAGGTAACAAACTATCGAAGGACCTTAGAGTGGTGACGTTAGGAAGTTTAGGCGGAGTTGAAATGCGTCTAGCTTGCACCGCAGAATATGAAGGGTTGAGTTTAGGACTGGTGCTCGTAGTTGCGTATTCAGTTTTGGAGTCGGGAGGAATTCGCATTATAGGAGCTACAGTTGGACTTGAATATTGAGCGAGGCTGTAATTGAGAGAGGTAGGTAATGTTTTCTGACTAGGAGTACTAGCAGGGGAGGATGATAAAGCAAGTGATTCGTAGTCATCTTCATCACTTTCTTCTTCTTCGCCACTATCTTCTTCTCTGTAACTTTTAATCGGCGTAGTTTGCGTGGCTAGAGTGTTTTTAATCAGTTTAGTGTGCGTGGCTAGAGTGTTTTTATTCGGCATAGTTTGTGTGGCTGCGCCCAAGACCGTTCTCGGTTTCTGGGTGCTTGCTACAGGTTAAAAAAATTCTTGTAGTGATTTTTCTTGCTCTCTCTCACCCAAACTTCGATTTAAACATTTTTTAGTTAAACGTATTTTGAGTTTTGCGATTGCTCGTTTTGTCTCCATTCTTTCGTTTAATAGGAAAAAACGAACTTTATATCGGCCCTTGTTTAACGTTTTGTTAATTGATAAAAATCCGTAAGGTTTTTTCCAACAGTTTTGACACAACGTTTTAAACTCTGAAAATTCCATGTCAGGGCCATCATGATTTTCGATAATGTGTTTCAAATTTAACTCATCCGCCGGAAAAAAGGATTATTAAATTTGCATTGTCTCTAACCACTTGTTTAGGAATTCTCGTGTAGGACAGACTGCAATAAAAACATCGGCATTTGAATGGCATCCTTGGATAAAGTAACACTATGTTTTTTTTGTTTATCTAAAAGACAGTCATCAAGCAGAATCAGGTTTCTAATTCGGGCGGAATTAAATCTATTTGAGAACCATGAAAAAATGTGACATCCCTTCCAATTTTTTCTTCAATTTTGGCAAATATAGACTGCAATGCTTTGTACTTTAGTTGACATAAGTTTTACTGTACATAAATAATCTGTCATAATCCAACCATCGTACGTTACAGATGAAATTAAACAGTTAGTTTTTCCACAATTTGCAGGCACTATAATTAAGCATCTGATATTTGAAGGTAAGAATGGGTGATTTTTCGGTTCTTTCTCAGGTACAAAAAATTCGTTGTTTTCAATTACATCACGTTATTTATTTACACATTTTTTAAATGCTTACAGAGATACTAAACTCGTAATGTCTTCATCAGAAAACTTGTTGCTGGAGACATCGGGATGGACCACTCCATATTCAACGGTGCACCACAACTTCACCTTATTGGGAGAATCATTGGTAACATATACTGTAATAATTCTCCAGGTAACTTACGTCAAGTTTAAAGCACTGTAAGATGGTAAGTTAAACCATTGTTTGTCTATTACTTTTTTGTTAAGTTTACCTTTTGTTTTGTGGATATTCTTGTAAACCCAAGTTCTAAGACATAGCGGTTTATCGCAGTCACTTGCCTTTTCGCAAGTGGAGTCACAGGGAGAATCTGTGTGCATAGAATTAGGATAATTGAACATGGTCAAGGAAACTGGTTTCTTATTTTCACACTCGATCTTTAGTTTTTTACAGCTGTACAATGTAGGACTTTTCAACAATTTTTGAGTTTCTGGTTCGCTGGGCAGAATCCAGCCTTTATATTTCAATTTTTCGTTCGAAAAGGGAGTCCCCGTACACTTTAAATTGTTAAACAGTATGGAAGGAGACAAGTTATACTTTAAACCATCGTTAATTTTTGTACCTTTATCACCTTTAACTTTCAGCAAGTTTTTTTGCTAGCGATTTGAGAAATTGGTTTGCCAGATTGGTTGAGACATCTTGAGGTTATTCCTTTTTAATATTGAAAGAACGAAAATGATTGGGGGGGGGGGGTCATCCTGATGAGCATTCGATTCGAAGCATAGAATCTTAATTAAACACCCAGTTTGTGAGGGGGGTCATCCTGATGAGCATTCAAATTAAAGCATAATTACACCCAGTTTGTGAGAATAAGAGATACAATAATAAAGAAAACAGAAAGAAAATACAACTGCCACGACTGGAACTTGAACTGTGAACAGCGGCCTACTAATTCGGGGTATTAACAGTACACGTATGTTCTGGGTTGTAGTCCCTGTTGGGACAATTATTTTTTCTTTTCTTTTTTTTGAGATTATTGCAACTTGTATCGTCACAAACCAGGTCTTTAATGCATGTTGCTTTTTTGCTTCATTCCTTAATCTGCCACGTATGCTGTGGTGGGGGGGGGGGGGGGTGGGGAAAATTCGTATATCAAAAAAAGATGTCTGTTAATAAGTTTGAACAATCGTTGAGAAGGACGAGATGGGGGGGCGGGTGAAATGGTGGGGTCGGTCCAACAGGGTACACGTTGACACCCAAAAGCAACTATGATATGCAAAGTAAGCTTTTAACCAAAAAAGGAGCAGCTATAAACTCCGAAGATGTGGTAAATTATTCTCAGATCGATACTCTGAAAACGGAAATTCATAAACTTAAAACCGAATTGCCTCCTGCTATTACTAATCTCAGCGATGAATTAGCTTCCGCCGTTTCTAGCATAAAAAAATGCGTTATACTTACATGAAGCTGATGGGACTTTTTGCGCGAAGAAGAAGCACATTAAGGACATAACTTTTTCCTGGCACGCTGCTGACGCGGCATCGAAAGTCTACGTTGACAGAAATTGCATATTACAGGACGACCAGAAAGTAAACTTCAATGCAACACACAAGCAGATTAGAAATTTAAGCGATCCTAGTTTGCCGCCTGATGCTGTTACTAAGGTATTCGTCAACAACAATTGGTTTTTTACAAGACGATTGGAAAGAACAATTTAATGCCGCAAACAAACAGATTAGAAACCTAAGCGAACCAACTGTGCTGAGTGACGCGGCCACGAAGAAATTTGTTCATGAAAACAGTTTCATGCATGAAAAGCCCTTTGGAAAAAGTGAGCGATTGGTTCGTTAATTCCGGTCCTCTCTCGAGATTTGTATGTACAAGTTCAGGTTTAATTCATAAAGCAATTTTATACTGCAGCGATCCGAGCGTTGCGCTCGTTGCAAAATGTAAAATTTGTACGAGAGCCCTTTACATTACTAAACTAAAGGACGAGCATTCGACAGCCACTGTTTTCGAAATTTGCCCATCGCGGTAGAGGCATTCGAAGAGTTTCACGTAGAAGACGTTTATATCCAGTTAGATATATGACTCGTTTCATCCTATCTAAAACAGCTTCGTAATTATGAACCTTAGAGAAGACGCTTAGGAAAAATAAGCAAAAGTGACTGCACCAAATTTGGTCAAAATTTTGTACGCGTTCGTAATTGTATTTTATTCTTGGTTCCAAGTAGTTTATCACAGACCGGGGAGGACCCATGTTGCCAAATTATCGAAATAACGAGGTTCTCCCGAAACGGTGAAATAAGCTACCCAGTGACTTCCGTCTCCATAGTGGAAATCTTCAAAGTTTACTATTCAGTTTTCACCAGTAGGCCAAAGTTTTAAAGGAAGCGTGGCTTTACTAAAAGTACCTCTGAATTTTGTAATTTTCATTAGTCTAGCCAACCTGTTTAAATCAAAGTTTGTTAAAGGTTTATTAAAGTCGATTAAACCTTGGGTGGTCTTAAGTAAAGACCTCTGCCACGGGACAATTTTTTCCGTTTTTTTTTTTTGCTTAATTTTTTTCTTCGAGCCTGAACCTTCCACTTGCTTGTGATGTCGCACTAGTTCAGCCAGAATTTTTACAGCGTTTTGTGCCTTTTTTACGGCAGATACCACCCCCGCAGTTCCTCCTGCCAATCCTCCAATGCCGGCTAAAATCGGGCCTGGCAATGCCAACGGCAAAAAGCTGCCTTTCTTTTTTCGTGATCTTGTTTTGAGTGCCATATCTTTGTTATTATTATCGTTAATAGTTAATAAACAACTTCTACTTTGCCTCTGTCCAACTTTAGATTCATTTTCCTGTCCCCAATGTGCAGAGCGTGACACTTAGTATTAGCCGGTACAGCGGCTCTAAACTTCAGTTTGACTTGTACTTCCACAATTCCCAATTGAAGCCTCTCGGACTGTTTGGAGCAATCCGACACGACGAGAGGATAGGCTTTCTTGAACTAAAGCAAGTCGAAACTCAAGTCATTGCTGTCGTAGCACAGCTGCCTAAATTGCTGCGCCATTCTGTACAAGCCAACGTACTCTCCAGTAGAACAATTTGCAATAAAATCGAGAAACTAATATTTTTCTGAATTTAGAGTCACATAAGCGTCTTGCAGACTTCAGTGATCGAACACGCCAGGGCTTTTAACTAAAGAGTCCTGCCTGTTAGTTTGAAAAGCTCGAACTATCCACCTAGGTTTTTCGACCGCAGAAGTAGTCAGCACACGCCAGGTGAAGCTGGTATTTTGAGGGAGCTCGTAGCTATTGTAATGCCAGTGCCTAAATCTCAAATCCACGGTCGCACCGTGGTCGATGAGATTTCTGCTTGTCCGAGTTAATGACATGGGGAACTTGCTATTTAGAACGACTTCGCCATTGGCAGCGGCCGCTGCTTTGAAGATGGTGTTTGTGTCCCTTGCTCTCATGAGTGTGAGCATGTGTTTATTTCTGTACATTAGGTTATCGTAATTTTCGGAAAACCCCATGACGTGTTTCAATGGGATGCCGAATGTAAAGCTTCCCTTGGGAGTTGTATTGACGATGGTGGACGAGTGCCACTGTTTGAACCCCAAGTTATTGGTTAGTTCAGCAACAACTGAAGCCACACTGTCCAACGCCCAGCACTGACTGAGCAAAGCTGATTGCTCGGCCGAACCATAGGTGAGTAGTCTCTTCATCAGAGTATTGAACCCAGGATAATTTAACTCGTCGACTTGTTTACCACCGAGATGGTATTTGATATTAGAAAACAGAAACATGGAAGCATTATTAATCTATGCGGCTACGTCAGTGTCGGCAAAAGCCGAGTCATCCGCTTTCAACAACCTCCCTTTAATCAGGAGGTAACTGTTGGCAACGTGCAGAAATAAATCTTGGTTTTCTACATGTGTGCGGATTTCTGAATTTACGTTGTTGAGATTGGTGCCAACATTAGGACTGTATTCGTGGTGGGTGTAAGAATCGACCGATGAATCGTACACCAAAGGTTCGTTGATGTTTAAGTAATCTTCTACTACGCTCATTTTCTGGGTGTTATTATGAATTTGATGAAAGCTTTGTTTCTAGGCGTCAACAGTTTGTTTTTTTATTATTAGAGTTAAAATTAAGAAAGAGTCCGTTCCCTTTTTTTCCAAACACGAGCATTTTTATCCTTTTTAAAAATTTAATTCGTAGATCTCAAATGAAGTCATACCGTGAGCGACGCTGAGCGTCTCACCATTTAAATCCAATGGCTCGTTGGTATGAGACGTGAGCCAAACTCTTATACTTCTGATTAACTTTGTAGTAACTGGGAGGTAAATTAAATATGCGGGGACTCTATGATATTGAAACCTGGCAGTGATTGGGATAAAAGGAGTATAAAGTGGGCTGAATGTCGCTGTTAGGTACGAATTGCCTTTTATGTCCACGTGTACAAAAATAGTATTGACGCTCATAATGTCGACTATATTTCGACTTTCACTACTTTTGACGTAATTGCCTAAGTCAAACCCCAAAACTGTAGCCAAACTCTTTTCACCCGAAAAAGATATTCCATAATTTAGATCGGTAATTATCAAGTTGGTTCTTTAAGTTTTTAGATTTGGAAGAATCGTAATGACGTCCTTGTTGTGGCCATTTGCATCTATCGCTGACTTGAGAAATTTATTCATATCCTCGATTTCGTAAGCACCGGGATTTACTAACACTTTGTGCCATGAAGCGCCAGCATCCGTATTCTACTGAATTTCGTTATTTTCTGAGGTGATGTTGTGTATGCTGTTGTAAGTATCTAAATTAAGCAGAGCCAATTCGTATTTTTTTCAGAGTTAAAATGAATGGGTGTGTTTAGATTAATTCTCAAGTCTTTGCCGGTGAGAATAATCAAACAGGAATCCATGATGTTTTTTTAAAGAGATGAAAAAAGATTGTACTATAGTAAAAAAGATCAACCGTAAAGAACTCAAGATGAAATATTGTGTCAAAATGTAAACATTCTACTCCTAACCAGTCGAAGGCCCTGGTTTCTACAACTTCACAAAACAACAGACCAATGGAGAGAGTGATTTCTAATGCATGTGGGACTCGTGAACAAAATCATAGATAACTTGCCCGTTGAAATACATTTACTGGGGTATCAATACTGCGGTCCTGGAACTCAGCTGAAGAAGTGACTGGCACGAGGAGATCCTGGAATAAATAAACTAGATTAAGCTTGTAAAGAACACGATATAGCTAACACCTAGAGCTCGGACTTAAAAGATCGGCACGCCGCCGATGAAGTTTTAATTTCAAAAGCTCAAATGGTGAGAGAGGATCCATCTCTGGCATAGAGGGAAAAACTAGCCGCTTCCGTTGTTAAAAAAATCATGAAAACAAAACTCAGGTTCGGAATGGGAAATTAAAAAAAAATGGATCAACTCGTAAATGAACTTCACAAACCAACGTGGAAAAATTCTCCGAGACGGAAGATGATTGTACTGGGCCTAAACGATCTATGGCAGGCTGATTTGGTGGAGATGATACCGTACGCTAAGCTAAATAAAGGATTCAACTACCTACTAACTTGCATTAACGTCATGTCCAAGTTTGCTTGGGCCATTCCTTTTAAATCTAAACCAGTGTAGATGTTATCGAAGCTTTCAAGAAGAGACTCTCAGGATAGTCCTATCCCTGGCCTATAACCCCGTAGACATTTTTGAGTGGACGGATGAAACCTGTTACAGGGGTCAGGTACAGTATAGTAGATTAAAAAAAAACAGAGGCAGACCTCTGAGAAACTTCATCCGAATTTTTCAGCCCCAATTTTCCAATATGGCCATTTTTTCGATGAAATCAAATATATCTTTATGCTTTCACCTGTGCTATCGGATTCCAAAGAGTCACATCGGCTTATGGATGATTAAAACATGTTTGTAATCAAGCTACCTGCACAATGATACTAAATTTATGTAAATATGTCGGCCGAAAGTGGTTAAACAAATATGGTGTTTGCAAATCAATACAAAATCGTACAGTACTACTTGCATAAAACACTTACAGAGGTTAGCAGTAGGTTCTTTTCGAAACTATTAAACAATATGGAAAGAATAGATCCCCACCTTTCAGAAAATCCTAAGTATGTCCATTTCGGGCTATTAGAGGGCTCCCGAGAGCACTTTGAATTCGAAAATCACAGCACGCTTCCCCCCGCAATGCCACTACATCTTCACCTTTAAATAGGCTTAGGACTGTCCGTATCTAAATTAAACTAATTCGGTTGGGGTTGATGGAAGGATTAGATCCCCACCTTTCAGAAAATCTTTAAGTATGTACATTTCGGGCTATTAGAGGAGTTGCAAGACCACTTTGAATTCGAAAATCACCTTACGTTTTCGCCGCTATTCCATTACCTCTTCACCTTTAAATGGGCATAGAACGGTCCGTATCTAAGTTAAACGATTTCGGTTACGGTTGATGGAAACAATATATCACCACCTTTCAGAAAATTGTAACCATGTCCATTTCGGGCTATTTGATCGCTCCCGAGATCACTTTGAATTAGAAAATCACCACACGCTTTTGCCGCTATGCCATTACCTTTTCACTTTTAAATGAGCGTATGACGGTACGTTTTTAATTAATACAGACGCAAACTTATTTACATTACATTTTCGACTCATATATCAGACTGCCGAGTGGGGAGTCGAACCCACCACCTTTGAAACCAAAGGCCGAAGTCCTACTGCCGAAGCGGTGTCAGTATGGCTCAGCGGTAAGAATTCGGCCTTTGGTTTCAAAGGTCGTGGGTTCGATTCCCCGCTCAGTCAGTCTGACATATAAGTCCAAAAGGCAACGTAAATAGGTTTACATCTGTATTTATTAAAAAGGTACCGTCATACACTCATTTGAAGGTGAAAAGGTAATGGCATAGCGACAAAAGCGTGTGGTGATTTTTGAATTCAAAGTGATCTCGGGAGCCCTCTAATATCCTGAAATGGACATGCTTTAGATTTTCTGAAAGGTGCGAGTTATTTTTTCCATGAACGCTAACCGACATCGTTTAACTTAGATACAGAACGTCAAAAGTGGAATAATGCTAGGGGATTTAGTCTGCTTCTTAACATATCTGAAGAGGGAGCTCATGGTTCCCTCACCAATAATCTTGAGTTCTTTGTTTATAGCCTCTTGCCTACAAAGATCTTTTAAGTTCCTTCTACAATTGTTGTAGGTTACTTTATTTATGTCTGATTTATCATATTTCAGTCTATTCCAAAGTTTAATTTTCCGTAGTGTTAATTTCCTGATATCATGCGACGGTCTTGTATATTTTGATGACCGATTTATTTTTGGTTTTGAAGTAAAAGACGACTGTTGAACAAGGTTTGAAAGAATCTTAATAAAAATATTCCATTTTTTTGTCAATATTATCGTGATCAGATAATAAGTTGGGCCAATTTACTTCCGAAATACTCTGCTTTAACGATTCAAAATTAATCTTATTTATGGTTTTAGTAATGCCCGAAACATCCGTATCAAAATTGGAGTGAATTGAGAAGATTACCATCTCATGGTCACTGGTACTAAAATGTGGTACCACATCTGAGTCGTAGATAATTCGGTCACAGTCCACAAATAAAAGATCTAGAATATTTTTACCTCTGGTTGGCTTTGTAATTAATTGCGATAATCCCAACTCTAGGATTGTATCAAGGAACACTGTATGGTTTGGTTCATGTGCAACGCTATTAACCCAGTCAACCTTTGACATGTTAAAGTCGCCGAGCACGACGTTTGGGCATCGCGAGTTATTGGCTTTTTTGAGAAAGGAGCACATAGTCCTCACCTGTACTGGGTCCCTACTGTTGGGAACATACCCAATAGTTAAGTTTAGTTTTGGGGAGACCAATGTTAAGTTTAATGCCTCACAATCATCCGCGTTAAGAACATCAGATACTGAAAGTGGCTCGCGCAGAAAGACCGCTATGCCCCCCCCCCACGATCTTTACCGCGATCATGTCTGTACAGCACGTATGGTACATCTTGCACAAGCCTCGCATCGGGGTTGGAAGTATGAAACCAAGTCTCGACCAAGATAACGACGTCGAACACATCATTGAATAACAGAAGATTCAGTTCTGGAAGCTTACCGGCTGCACTCTGAGCGTTTATTAGACATCCAGATAATTTTTTTACTTTTTTTTACACAATTTAAACTACAATCGTTCCCTCGACAAACTTTTTGTCGTTTAAAAATAATATGAGAAGACCAGTAATTCATAATAGCTGTCTCAAAAAGTTTCTTTCCTTTCCCAGAGAGGTGTACACCATCTGATGCCAAAAACCTCCTGTCACCATCGATGGCCTCCCAAAGTGAAACAAATCCACATCCCCTACCTTTACATACCTGCTGCAAATTACCATTGCATTTGACAAGAAAGTTATAAAGACCAGTCTTATGGGACTTAATTTTGCTTTTCATACCTGGGAAAAGACCTATTATACAGATTCTAATGCCAGGATTTACACTCCTAGTAAAGTCGATAATATTGGCAATCTTATTTGAAACTTCACAAGGTTTGTCATATTTTACATTGTTTGTGCCTAAACAAATGACGACACCGTGAACATCGTGCTCCGTTTCAAGAATATCAACAATTGATTCGGATAGCTGCTCAACCAAATCTCCGGGAAAACACCAAGTTTTTGAGAAGGAATGATCTCTATATTTGTTTAGTCGCACATTTCGTACCTGTGAGTCCCCCACTATAAGAACTTTCTTTCCATTAATGGGATTTTCTCCTATATTTTTTTCAGATGCACCTTCATGAAGTACCGTGTTTTGCACAAATTTTGGAGCACATGTGTTTAAATCGGTAATTGTTTGGCTTACTTTTCACGCTATTGACTTAATTCACCTACCTATCGATTCCTTTCGTCGTTAGGGTTCCAAAAATCATAACGAAAACGTGTGCAAACGTTTTTTTATTTTAAAAAATTTATTAAAACACGCTAAAACGCTACGCACAACAAGCTAGAAGCGGCAGCTATTCTACGCGATGATTCCGCAACTAGAAAACCTGATTTCAACCAGAACGTTACTAAACGAAAATTATCTCTTTCCTAGGCATACGGTGATATTTGTGGCCGGATTTACAGTCCGCAGGGGCGCGCTTCGCGCGCATTATCATATACATCGAGAATTGGTGTAATCAGAAATAGTATGACGCAAGCATTTGTGAAACAAGGAACAAATTATGCTACTTCCTTGTTTCACAAATGCTTGCGTCATACTTTTTCTGATTAAACCAATTCTCGATGTATATAATAATGCGCGCGAAGCGCGCCCCTGCGGTCTGTGATTCCGGCCGCAAATATCGATATACACCAACCAATTTTTCGTCTGCTTCAGCCACTTCGTCTGCTACCCGAACGAGATAATTTCCGTATACTCAGGGACACGGAATCAGGTTTTCTTGTTGCCCATCCACCTCGCAGCATCGCGATGACGGAACGACAGTTGTGCGTAGCGTTTTAGCGTGTTTTAATAATTTTTTTTAAAATAAAAAAGCGTTTGCACACGTTTTCCTTATGATTTTCGGAACCCTAACAACGACAGGAATCGATAGGTAGGTGAATAAGGTCGATAGCGTGAAAAGTAAGGTTTCCAAACAATTACCTTTAAATCGGCACTATTTGTGCTAGCTCGTGCAACTGCATTTTGTTTGTAATTTTTTTTTATTTTAGCACGGTCACAATGTATTTGCCCCGATATTACTTTTTGAGTAGTGTGCTGTTCAAATGGGCGAGGTCTCGTTTGACCAGTTGATTTCTTCACTAAATGTTTCTGGTCATCAATATGGGTTGATAATAGTCGGACACTTCCTTTACTACTCACAGAAATTTGCGTGCTTAGTGTGACCATTCTGGTTTCGTGATTTTGATGATGGTTGACGCCA